>JAVTVY010031517.1:0-125793 GCA_036873755.1 Hanleya hanleyi | reverse complement strand
AATCAAGTTTTCTGCAACCTCATTTGAGGAAGCTAATGAGCGGACAAAGTGGGAGATTATTGAAGAACCAAGTAGAGTTTGACGAGGCTGACATAAAAACACAATGATTCTAAACACATGCAAGCCTGAATTACTGAAATTAATGAATCCATACTTGGACATATACCTTTCCTGCAGTAAGATGGACTAAGTCAACAGTATATAACGAAAATAATATTTCGATGTGATATCACGGCAGATATGGTGACTTTGATAACATTGGATACATTTTGGTCAAGGTCTCATATATTAGATATAATAATAAATTCCTGATAAAATGTATATGAAAAAGACAAATAGCTGACGGAACCCCAATCGCAAACGTCAGCCGACGCTGTTTTACATCACTTTTTAACCTGAGCGTTAACAATATCAAACTTGGGTATTGCATCTGTACGAAACGCAGATTTATTTTGTGCAAAATTAAACGCGATAAACCTTTGTTGTAAAGTTACCATAACTACGCCTTTATGGGTGTATTGTTGTTTTTGTAAATTGCTTTCATAAAAATCATTTCAATGTTTTTGTACTAGACTATTGAATGTTCTGAATTTAGATCGACAAATGCCTCTTTGAATAATAAATATATTTTGTGCTCAGTTAGCAAGTTTTGAAATACTGGGGTCAAGGAAGATTTCTCAACATAACGTAAAAATCGAGGGTAGCCGTGTTAGTGTGTGTAGTATAAACACAAGATAGTAGGGCTCTCTTATGGGCGTTTTTGTTTTCACTGCATGGAAAACCATAATTCGGAATATAACAGTTATTTCATAGATATGAAATAAAAGGAAAAAAATCACAACCGTCTGCTTGTGGAAACAAAAGCGGAACCTCAAACGAATCTACATTATATTTCAGATCTCTGTTCAGTTTCTATTCTATTTCTGGATATTGCAAATGTTTTGAGACTGATTCCAAACCTTTTACAATACAACTACTTCTAGCAGTTTCAATCAAGTACCCTGATACAAAAAATCCATCCCTCTGTCATCCAGTACCCCATACACTATGGTCCGAAAAATAGATGCGATCTTCAGCTTCCAAATTACTGTAGAATGTTTAGTTTCATTATCAGATATATTTCAAATCAAATTTAATAATAAAAAATGTTCGTATTTTTATTCTACCTGTCAAGCTGTCTACCTACCAGGATATCTGTCTAAACATTCCCTTTGTCTTTTCAAGAAACGAAGGTCTGAATAGCCGACAGATCGATGAACAGATGAATACGGATTAAATAGGGATCATCATATGGTGGTTTGCTTCCTTCTAGATGCAAAATAGAATGAAACTTGAAAAATGCTCGTTTTTATTCTAGCTCGTGCAATATTTTGACATAGTACTAGATGTGGATTGTTTATCTATAACATTTTATTCCATATTTAGTCAAATAATAGAAAAATCAATAATCTATACATCTCATATACAGGTCAGAATTTGCTTACTCAGATACAACATCGATAGCAGCTATGCAAGGAAGCAACTGTTGTGACTCCGGTTATCCATTCTTGATGAAAACAGAGAGTACCTGATACCCATATAGGCTCTCAATTCACCAAACATGAATCTATAATGTTTATAAGTGAATTTCCCAAGCGAAAGGAAACGAATGTGGTGAGGTCAATCAGGCGTAAAAGCAAATTTGATGGGAAAACTACAACCCAGAGCCTCATGACTCAAAACGAATTTGTGATCATGAAATTCATTCCTTGGGACTCCAAACCATGGATGAAAATCGTAACGCGAAAAGGCGCGGTTTCATTTTTATGACGATTTTTCCGTATTTTTCCCATGTTATGGTCATGAAAGCCAAGCCCCTCTCCCCTCCCCACCCCCACCAAGTGATACTTTCGTAAAGTAATTTCTTTTCCAAATTATACCAATGTGAGCCACGCATTCCATTCCCAAGTTTGGAAAATTTAATGAATAGTCAGCAGTTTGAATATTGTTTTATCTGCATGCTGCATTTAAACAGTAAACCACAACAATAAAATTTTATTATAAAGTTAAGAGAAGTAACCGACCAAGAGCAGCATTTTTGTTGGTGCTTTTAAATGTTAAGGTATACATGTACCTCAGAAAATCTATTTGCCGAACTGTCCTTTATCCCCAGTGGTATGTGAAATGGCGACAATGACATCACGATTAATAACATTCGTGGAATGTCGTCAAGATACAGTGCCATGTCTAAGCGGTTCAAGATTTAAATCTCAATACTTCGCGAGATCCACCCACAATGTCCATATGATTAATAACTGATGATTCTAGTGCGGACAACCCATATGGACTGACAGCGTATGCTGATGTTCGTTTTTCTCCAAAGAGAGTGAGACATCTATCGACATGACTTTTAACATTCGTAGTTGGAGCTATTTCACGGCGAAGAAGGTCAAGGCTTGGATTCGACAATTGTCCGTAAATCTGATCATTGGGTTAAGACAAAGTGTTTTGTATAATGATACACTGCCGAAAATACCCTACTTATTAAAGATAATTCCCTAAAAAAAATTCGAAATAAGATAATTTTACTCAAAATAAGTTAAATTTTAAGAAAATTTTAAAGATTTTTGTTCTTCTTTAACCCTATCTGGCCTGGGCTTTTTGGGACCTATCCTGGCCTGGGGGGGGGGGGCGAAATGACCCCCCTAATTATTGTTCTTACCCCTTGAGCTACGGCGCTGAAACTTACCACACTATACTCTTGGGTCAAGCTCTACAAGGAAATGTAAAAAAAAATCCAAGATGGCCGCTTTGATAACGTCATTTTCATAAACGGCATTTTTGGTCGATTTTTCGGTCGGATTTTCCGATTTTTTTAATTATGCAATTTCTCCGCAAACACTGCATGATAAATTAGTAAATATTAATGTGATGTGAAATAAAATAGTTTTTGCCCACTTTTCATTGCGGAAAAGCAGAAATTTTGAAGAAATATGACAAGAACATCATTTTTCTGGCATCCCACGTGGCCGACATCTTGAATTTACCCATGATTCTCTGCCCGGGGTGGGGGGCTATACAAATAGGCTCAAAATGACCCCAATATGATAAACTAAAAAGTCAAGGAGTTTTAGATCTCCATTTTTGAGAATTTTTCTTTAAAAAATCTTGTTTTAAGAAACATTCTTAATATTTTCTTGTTTAGGTAAAATATACTAAAACCCCACTACAAATTTTACTTAAACAAAAAAAAATCTAAAAATTTCTTAAAATTGAATTTATTTCGAGTAAAATTATCTTATTTCAAGAATTTTAGGGCATTATCTCAAATAAGTAGGGTATTTTTTGGCGGACTATAAATGAACCTGCGCAAGCTTCAAAAGAAGGGTTCCCGATTCAATTAAGGGTTCCTGAATCAATGCGGCCAAACAGACGGTTGTATTAGCCCTAAATAATGCAATGCGATGTGATGCCTCGAAATGTCGTTCGTTAACTTCTCAATTGAACAGAAGATATTAATGGCCGAATATGTAGATGTTGTGACATTTAACACCGGGTCAAGTTCCGCAATGGATGACATTGACCTATTTTCAAAGGTCATCTAGATTCTCGTTATTTGGCTGCCTCAAACTAACCTCAAGATCAAATTTATTTCAAAATGAGCTCAGCCTCAAAGCTGATGGAGGTCACAATTTGAGAGCCAGTCACATTTTATTACAAACACTGACGGGTAATAAATGGGTAAAAACGGTATGCAGATTGGCTGAAATGGCATAGGCTGTCCAATATGCTCGTTGACGTTCGAGTTATAGAATATATAATGAATAAGCCAAGATTCACGTTTTTATGACGTCACAGCGACGTCATATTCGAAAAAAAAGTCAATTGTGGAAGATTTTTTTTATAAGAGTTTCGGACTTGCTTTAGTCTGAATAAGGTATTTTGATTATGAACGCCGGAGATATTATTGGCGGCAGCTGGCTAACCGATGTGCGGAATCATATTGGAACCATTCATCAGACATAGCGATGATAAGGGACGACCATGTCGATATTTGTCCCATTGCGATGCTAAGGACCGTTGCGAAGAAGGCCTATACAGACGGAAAAACAGACAGATGTGGCGAGAGTAATAACCCATTTTCTGCTAAGCCTGTTCTCCCAATAATGTGTACAAATATGCTATCGATTATCTACTCATTCATGGTATTTCGACGACTGAAAGTAAGCGATCGAATTGGCGGTAAGTTATTCAACAAAAGGTACATGTAAGTATCTTCCCAGCGGAAAACATTAAATATGTTGGCTTCTGTATATTTAAGTCGCTTCCATGAAATTGTTTACATGTTTATCTTTCTACGATCGTGACAATATATCAGATTATATTTTAATTAGCATAATGCGCGTTATCCTCGTTACCTGTCTATTACACCATTGTACACTGACATAGATTACAATAGACGAGGTATTTTTCCATTCTCACACTGTTACATTACACATGTACTAGAATCCGATCACACAAAGCAATTATATTACATCTTGGCAAATCATCAGCATGCCAGCTAGTGTTTCATTGTGATATAAAGGATGTCTATTCATGGCACAGTGAGAAGAAATATATGCAGTTGAACTCAGCGTATCGGTGTGAGACAATCTGTCGTGGGAATCCCACTGAGTCACTTTGAGAAAAGTTATACCGTATTGCTGTGAGATTACCTACCGCGTCATTGTGACAAAACATACAAAGTCACTTTGAGATAACCTATACCGTGTCGCTGTGAGATTACCTAACGTGTCATTGTGACAAAACATACCGAGTCACTTTGAGAAAAGCTATAACGTATTGCTGTGAGATTATCTACCGTGCCATTGTGACATAGCATACAAAGTCACTTTGAGATAACCTATACCGTATCGCTGTGACATTACCTATCGTGTCATTGTGACATAGCATACCGAGTCACTTTGAAAAAAGCTATAACGTATATTGCTGTAAGATTACCTATCGTGTCATTGTGACATAACATACAAATTCACTTTGAGAAAAGCTATAACGTATTGCTGTGAGATTACCTACCGTGTCATTGTGACATAACATACAAAGTCACTTTGAGATAACCTATACCGTATCGCTGTGACATTACCTATCGTGTCACTGTGACATAGCATACCGAGTCACTTTGAGAAAAGCTATAACGTATTGCTGTGAGATTACCTATCGTGTCATTGTGACATAACATACAAAGTCACTTTGAGAAAAGCTATACCGTATCGCTGTGAGATTACCTACCGTGTCATTGTGACATAACATACAAAGTCACTTTGAGATAACCTATACCGTATTGCTGTGAGATAACCTACTGGTTGTATCACTGTGATATAAAAGGTTTTGTTCATACAAATATATTGTGTTTCTGTGTCGAAAGCATTGTCCAGATTAATGTGTAGTTAAGTGAAATCCGGGAAGTCTAGTTGCGTAAAAACTCTCCTCAAGAACGAAATGTTCATCCCGATACTCTTGCTCTTACTGAACATTACCACAATAACAAGAGCGCAAGAAGAAGGCAAACTGTCGTACAGATGCCCGGACTGGATTTACAGGTCGGTCGAGAGGAAAGCTTACGCGATGGTTTGGGATGGAATGTGCTATTCATTTCACACGAGAGACGAGAAGACTTGGCAGAATGCTGTTGAAGCCTGTCAGGAGAATGGAGGTCAACTGGTAAAAATTACCAACGAAGATCTTAATCAAGTCTTCCAAAATAGAATATGGGCGCACTTCTGGATTGGCGCCAAATCAAGCGGGGGGAAATGGTTTTGGTCCGATGGTGATTCAGTTGCATTTACAGATTGGAGTCCATTGACCGGTGATGCAGTTTCGTTGTGGTTTACACGAAATGAAACGTGCGTGACACTGTCACATAATATGATTGTCGGTTCTTGGGTTAAACAAAATCGTAAGAGAGAGTTGCCTTACACTTGTGAATATAATGCTATACAATACGATCATTTATCGTCCGGTGTTACCGAAATTATATCAACTGTCACTTCAGCGACAAAGTACAGCAATGTTACTCCTATAGTGCCACAAAATCTTCGAGTTTGGATCATAACGCATCCAAGGATAACCAGAGAGTTGGGGGTGTGAATAGGCGCGGTCAGTTCAATCGAATCAGAGACCGTAACGGCGCCGATAATCTCTGGTTGATAAGCGAACCCGCTCTCACAATAAACGAACGCTTCGCATCAGCATCACAATGTGGCAGGAAGTGTCTCCAGCAAACCCAATGCGTGGGTAATATGTTTAACATCCATCAGAAGAAAGGATTGTGCAGGTTATATACCTTAGCGGGTCCCGTGGTAGAAGAGATGACTGTCAGCGACGGTTGGACTCTATGGAAAGCACAATAACTGTATATGTATGATTTTCTCGCAGATACATCATTTCAATTGATGAAATGTTAGGCAAAATGTTTTTGCAAAGTTTTTGCTATGGATATAATCGACATCGGGAGCAAATCCCCCTCTGCTTTCTCAGATCTGAGGATAGTAGTTATTGGAACTATATTAGGAAACCATTCGTCCATCGAGGAACTATTCGTGAGCCCAGTGCTATATTGTGTTAATCCGAGAGCCAGTGATCGGACACTGGGTGCCATCACAATTGGACGTCAAGGTTGTATATTATGGCTGTCGCAGTTTAGTCTCAAATTGATATCCTGTTTTATAGTTTCATGGTGATTTATTTATTGCCATCATACTCTTTTGATGTTACGCCTATAATATTGTTTATAGTTGCTCTGAAGCATGTAAATATACAAGCAAATTCCGCATTCAAGGACTAAACAGTCGATTCAATGTGTGGAAAAAAGCTGAACATCTGGTCAAGTCTGAAATCCACGAAATCTCCAATGAAAACTTGTGCAATGGTTCACCAATCAGCTTGAAGAAATAGACGGGCGAACAGACGGTTGTGCCACAGTCGATACATTAGTAGACTTACATTGTCCCTGCTTGTGTTTATAATATGGGTATATCTGTAAACATTGTTAGATGTATGTGTATACGTATATGCGTATGGGCAATGATTCTGGCGTAGTCCGACTGTTTTAAATTTTTCCCATACGCAAGTACGTATATAACTATCTTGTGAATGGTGATATTTTTTGTCGCACATAATTTGTGTAAATATTTACCAAATATGGCATTATATAGTGTAAATATATATGGAATATACTTATCTGTACACAATATAGTCTATATGTGTATTTTTGTATGTATAAAGGTTTATTTTTAGGGTGAGTGAGTGAGTGAGTGAGTGAATAGAATTTAACGTCGCTTTCAGGTTTATATATAAATATGTGTGTAACTATGTATGTGTGCATGTTTATACATGTGTGCATATGTGCAGAAGCAAATTATATATATTTAAGTATGCACCGGTGATCTGATAGATTGGCGTTTGCATATACAGTTAATTTGGATGATCATTTGACTAAAAATTTATTACGCCATGTACATAGGAATAACTTATTTATTTTGAAATATTAAAATATCAATATACGAAAATGGGGAAAAATATGTATTTACTTTACAATATAACCCATAAATTATAAATTCAACTATTATAAAAGTATTCCTTCGGAAAAATATACATAGTTTCGCGTACAAAAATATCAAACTGTCTTTCGCCTCGATATGTCGTCCATTAACTTCTCAATTGAACAGTAAATATTAATGGCCGAATATGTAGATGTTGTGACCTTTAACACCAGGTCAAGTTCCGCAATGGATGACATTGACCTATTTTCAAAGGTCATTCAAGTGATAATATGGATGAACACGAAACAACACCAATAGTCCATGGGCCAAGACCCCTTTCACCGATCGGTACCACTCGAGGTGGCAAATTCTAGTAATGTTTTTCGAAGAGGTACATGTATGTAGATGTTATCCGTATGTGATAACCGTTGCAGATCGGTAGCTTAACGGTAGCAAAACCCACTTTCTCAACCCCACCCCTGCTCGTATTCCGAACTCGAAGAATGAGGGCAGGGGAATGGTTCCTCGGATATATTAGTTAATTCTGTCGTTGAAGAGCTGAAACTTCACATACTTTGTGGGCAGGGCCTGGTCCATTAGCACAATTTAATATACCTTAATATTACCGTTGCATAATGTCGTAGTGACGTAATAACATGTGGCAGCATTTATTGTCGAAATTTCGGCTGCTTTTCCAATTGGTTTTTCCGATTCTGCTGGCACCATGTGGCGTATCAACTTTGGTAAATGCTCTTTGAAGACGTATTTGTATGTAGATTTTGCCCATATGTGCTAACACTTGCAGATTAGTAACGTAGTGGTAGTTATGGTACACTTTCTGAACCCTCCCCCCATCACATTGTGCACCCACATTTGGGGGGTGGGGTATGATTCCTTGAATATTTTAATTATTCCTGTTGCTAGAGAGCTATAACTGTTCACCTCCTGTATATGAGGTATTCGCCTTCTGCAAACAAGTTAATGGGGTTTAAAATGATAATTTTTATGACGTCAAAGTGGCGTCATAACATGAGTAATAATTTATTTTTAAATTTTTCGATACTTTCGAAAAATTTTGCTGGTAAATCTTGAGGTAACAGATTCGATTCATTTTTTGTAAGGGGTATTTGCATGCAAATGCTATCCATCTGAGAGAGCCGTTGTATATCGGTAGTATATGGGTTGTTGTAGTACATTTTCCGGACCCTACCTCTTTTTGTATTTTCAATCCAAATTTGTAGGTTGGGTATGGTCCTTCCGATATTTCCATTATGGTTAGATAACTGAAAAGAACCAATCTGTACCTCCATGCCCTTTTTTATTGAAGCATCTATTGAAACCTTCATCTGATGCTGTGATGATATCACCGCGACTGAATAATAATGATGATACTTTTGGGGTTATTTTATTTTCTCATTTTTACTTGAACCAAATGAAGTGGTAAATCCGGTTATGTTTCTTTGAAGAGCGTAAGCGGCCAAACAGTGCCCGTGTGGAAGACATGGAGAAGGACAATTAAGGAAATATTCCGAGATATTGCGATATTTCCATTGATTCTCATCTTGACTACCAGTCGTCTTTCCTATCCGTATCTTTCCACCAAATTTTGTTCTTCTGTCATTAATGGTATGAATCTGACGAAATGGAATTTTCCTCTTAATAGTATTCGGCCTCCAGACTTTTGTTACAATTGCAATTAACCTTGATAAGTACAAATACTTTCTCAGTTTACAAATGCTACAGAATATGGCCACCCTTTATGATGAGCTGATGTTGGCCACCTAAGAATTTGCATCGTTGTTAAGATGTTACTCTTTCTTTCCATCTTGGCTACCGATTGTTTGCTATTCCAGGTTGGTCAACGTGGTATCCCAGCAAATTTTGTGTTTTAATCCTGCAAACGTGTTGAACGGGTAATCCACTCGGTGGTGCCAACTGCAAATTTGGTTCATAGCCAGAGATGCCATATGTGTTAGATGTCTGTATTTGAAACGCGATGTTTGCTTCTTAAAATGCATAAACATTGCCCTTTTAGAGCTTTACTGGAGATTTTGATACCACTATTACCTCTGGGCATTATCCCGTGAAATCTGCTGCTTGCTGGGAGCTGCATAAATGCATGCCCAATGGCCTCTTTCAGAGATTGCAAAAGATAGAAATGCAGACAATCCAATACCACCAACATCGTCTCCAAACACACATGATAGACCTACTGATGAATCTGATGGTGGCAAAATATTCAGGCAATCAACAAGGTGATTCCTTGGTGACTCCAGCCCCGCTACCAGGCCATCCCCTCCCTCTATCTCTTCTACTGTCGAGAGCCCTAGCAAAAGGCTTTTTCGAACGTAAATAATTCATTGATGACGTCGCCTAGCCAATCAGGTGATTCGCTTTGCTTTGATCAGAGGTCACAGTGGTCCGGCGCTGAGGTCGGAATGCCAGTGTGCGTCATTCAGGATCTCAGCCAAAGAGAAGCGCCACAAGATCACTCCATAATTAGTTGTTTAAATGGATGTCAACATGAGTCTCATGAGTGATAAGGTAGACCATGGTATTCGCGATGATGATTCGTACCTGGATGTATAACTTAGGTCCGAATGGAAACGAATATGTTAAGGGAACCATGCATACGTGGTAACGCCATCATAGGCTCAGTCATCAATCGGATTGGAGCCGATACTCGATAGTGAAATGCTGCAAACCTGACACTGGACTAACAGGCTGTGACCCTGCTCCACTGGGATGGTTGCTGAAAGGGAGTATTATATATCCTGCTAACATCTTTGGTGGAACATGAAAAATGTCAGCGTTGATGCAGAGAATATGTCTACAACGTCAGCAGCAGAGACGGATAGTTCAGAAATTATTTCACTTCCACTCAAACTAACTGTCCATATGCCATTATGATTATTATGATTTGCCTTAAAATTAGGCACATGGATGACCAGGCAGTTTGAAATATTGTTTGGAAGTGGAATGTAGCTAAATCCTTTGAAACCTTGTCTGTGACAGGTTTAGCTCTTCAGGTAACCGTACACCATTATATAAATGATGAATGGTCCCTGCATCATTAAAACTCCAGGATCATCACACCAGCCTGCCCTAATTACACATTTTCCTGCATACAGTCATGACCTGTTCTGGAGATTTGTGATGGTCATACTATCGTGTATAGCACTCAGGGAATTGCTGCATCAATAAACGAAAGCCCTTATTCACAAGACACTAATAACTCGAACTTCTACACAGGCATAGCAAGGTAGTATTTTATGCAAGGAAATCTGACAACAGTTTCGAATGATGCTGAAATTGAAGACATCATGATGTTCGTTCCATATCATCAAATCTCGTTGAACGTTCATATTGGTCATATATTAAAATCTCCATACAGCCTCATCATTACTGTTGACAATTGTCGATTCCGAATTGGTTCAATAGTTGATACCGGTATCCATTTTACATCACATACCATGCGATTATGGTTAGAGACGATTTCCAGCTGACAAAACCGGTCACACGCATTTTATTGAATTGAACAGAATAGTGTCCAGATTTGAATTCTTTGTGGCTTTGGTGGTGAAATGTTATACAATCCCTTTGTCTCTTCAATCCACGGACTGTACCCTAGTTAGTACCACACCGAAACGCGGTGGTAAAGTAACCTGAGTTTGTCTACGTTGAAAACTTGACACGAACATCGTCTGTGCTTTCAATCGCACACGCTGATGCTAGCAATCTACTGCTGCCACATATTTGATATTCTACTCCTGCCAACAAGATTCTGGTTCCGTTCTTAACACACATTCAAGTTCTCACGCTGGGGCGAGATATTACCAAGTTGCCAGTATGTATTTGGGATGGGCACTCAACAATCATGATACATGTTGCACAGGAAATGTACTCTATGTCGAGTAGAAACACAAAATAGTACAACTAGATCGACAGTTTATTTTTACGCAACACTACCATGAGTTAAATTTGCTCTCGCCCTTCCATCGTTTGGCATGGTTTTGCATCGAAGAACCTACTATTATTTAATCGATGGGATATTATCATTTTAATATAACTGTCCTCATTCACCCCCAAATGGCAAATAACACCTCCAGCTCACACTTATAATGAAAGAGATGAAGACATGTATATATGTGTTACTCTGGCGAGATACGATGATGTAATTAAACGTTTTATCAGTTTATTTAGCATTTTATCATAGCATAGGACTAAAATGTATAGGGTATAATCGTTTAGCTATTTAGACATAGATTTAAAGAAAATATCTGGTGGGCCATACACCGTCACACCCAACGTTTGGCTTGGAGTAAGGATAAGGTCAGGTTTCATAAAACGAGCTATAACTACCCTATAAGCTACTGAACTTCAAAGGTTATAACCTATGGGTAACAACTACATAATACTACCACTTTAGGAAACATTGATGGAATCTGCTACCTCAAATGGCACCAACTGAAAAGGAAGTATGTATTGAAAATGGACTAAACGACCGGCAAAAAGTGATTTTCCGTTTTATGAGGTCACAGTGACGTCCTCAAGGGATTTTGTTAATTTATGTTTACTGGTTTCTATAAACAAGGACCTTAGAGTAGTGTGTGGAAAATTTCAGCCCTCTAGCAGCAAGAATGATAAAAATATGCGAGAAACCATAACCAACCCCCCATATTTGGGTTAAGAATGGGGGCAGGGTAGGGTTCCGAAAGTGTGCTATAACTACACATAAGTTGCCGATCTGCAACTGTTAGCACATATGGCTAACATCTACATAGAATAAACTCTTCAATGAACATGAATCGAATCTACTATGCAGAGTGGTACCAGCAGAAATTGGAAAAATCAATTTAAAAATGGACAAAAATGAGACAATAAACTGCTCACTGGGTTATTACGTCACTGTGACGTCACCAAATGATTATATGACATAATGTTTGCCTTTTTCAATAGAATAGTACCTATGCCCAAAGTGTGCGAAGTTTTAGATCTCTAAAGGGAAGTATAAGGAAAATATCCGAGGGACCATATCCCATCCCTCAAGTTTGGATTTAGAACTAGGAAAGAGGTAGGGTTGAAAAGGCGCAGTATACTACCCTTAAGCTACCGATCTGCAACGGTTATCACATATGGATAACATCTACAGACATATATCTCTTCAAAAAGCATTACTAGAATTTGCCACCTCAGGTGGTACCAGTTTCGACTCTGGCCCATGGACTACAAACAACGTGAGCTAGATTCTCGTTATTTGGCTGCCTCAAACTAACCTCAAGATCAGATTTATTTCAAAATGAGCTCAGCCTCAAAGCTGATGGAGGTCACAATTTGAGAGCCAGTCACATTTTATTACAAACACTGACGGGGAATAAATGGATAAAAACGGTATGCAGATTGATTGAAATGGCATAGACTGTCCAATATGCTCGTTGACGTTCTAGTTATAGAATGTATAATGAATAAGCCAAGATTCACGTTTTGATGACGTCACAGCGACGTCATATTCGAAAAAAAGTCAATTGTGGAAGATTTTTTTTATAAGAGTTTCGGACTTGCTTTAGTCTGAATAAGGTATTCTGATTATGAACGCCGGAGATATTATTGGCGGCAGCTGGCTAACCGATGTGCGGAAGGGGCGTAGAACGGGGTTTGTACAGTGTTTTATACTTCAGGACCAACGGGTGTCTTGAAAGTTGAGTTTGTGGAAATCTGCATTGGTGGATAAGAAATGTTCCATGTCTGGAAGTGACAAGCAAACGTCTTCTTCATAATTCGATCTCTAAAATCATTTTGGAACCATTCATCAGACATTGCGATGATAAGGGACGGCCATATCGATATTTGTCCCATTGCGATGCTGAGGACCGTAAGGACCGGTCAAACAGACAGATGTGGCGAGAGTAATAACCTATTTTCCGCTAGGCCTGTTCTCCCAATAATGTCTACAAATATGCTATCGATTATCTACTCATTCATGGGTTGTTTAGTTTGTTTTCTTATTGGTTCCCTATCCTATTTTTGCATATTATTTGAATGCTTGTTTACCTGTATGGACCCTTATGCGGATAATAAATTCAACTATTAAAAAAGTGTTCCTTCGGTAAAATATACATAGTTTGATATTTTTGTACGCGTAACTGTCTTTCTGTGTATCCGCAATTGTAATGCAAATATATTTTATGTACCACAATAGGGGTCTGATTGTAATAACGTCAGTCTTTCGCTCCTTATAATGCAAAGCCCTCAGTACATGTATACAGGGGAAAAAATAAATGATTGTTATATACAATATTTTATTTATTTTACACGCGCTTGATACATCATTCAGTTAGAAAAACATATTACAACGCAAAGACAAGATGACAAGGCAGAATGTCCTTATTTTATCTTATATCTATTGTTTAACGATACAATATTCGTTGGTGGGATAGGTGAATTGTCTTCCCTTACACATTCTTGGCATTGTAATCAGTTATGCGAATGATTTATTCAAGTGGTGAAATCTTCTTCAAGACTGATCGCATTTCTATTACTGACCGACAAGGTTATTGCCACTGAGATGAATGGTTCATGCCAATTTAGCTCCTCGGTTCAATATGGAACAATGGTCTCTGGATCATACAGCTCCTCGGTTCAATATGGAACAATGGTCTCTGGATCATACAGTTCCTCGGTTTAATATGGAACAATGGTCTCTGGATCATACAGCTCCTCGGTTCAATATGGAACAATGGTCTCTGGATCATACAGCTCCTCGGTTCAATATGGAACAATGGTCTCTGGATCATACAGCTCCTCGGTTCAATATGGAACAATGGTCTCTGGATCATACAGCTCATAGGACCAGTATGGAACAATGGTATCTGGATCATGGAGTGAAATGGCGCCTGGGCAGCCCCAAATACCCTAGGCCTGGTTAAGTTAAATTGTAATACAAATAATCCAATTAAAAATGCTCAGTCTATTAATTCACAATACCGACATATATTTTCATGGTCGCTAAAGACCAGAAATATACATCTGGAAGCCAGTGGTAATCATATCTTTGTTTGCAAGTGCAATACCCAGAAATGGTTAGAACTGTGTGAAGACGAGATGGTGTCCCTTTTGTACTCAGCTTTTCTTGACACATGTCGCCTTTGCAACTCGGTTGTACGTGTTCCAGCGTTGATGTTTCAAACAGCTCTTCGGACCTTTATATAGTGAGACGCCAACGCGAGTAAAACATGTAACAACCCCTAAATATCTTCGTACGGCCGGTCACGTGATCGCACGATACGTTGCTGATCACGTGACGCGTACGAATATAATGGCGGAGAATTCAACCGACCGTTGATGTTTGAAGACTGATTGCAGACGGATGAGCTCTTCACGGCAATCAAACTCTTTGCCGAACTCGATAAAACAAATGATCAGAGAGCCGGGAGGGGTTGTTTTATTGCCGGATGAAGCCGAACGACCCATGGAGCAATGTGATCCCGGAATGTAATAAGTTCATTGACAGGCATCATGGCGTAGTAGGAACGAACGAAGCCATGTCAACTCGGCTATCCTCATATAGTCTGGTCAATTATTAAAACTCGAATTGTAACTGAACTAGACGGTTTTCGTTCTCGGGTAATCCTCGGACTGGCTTTAGTTTGGAAATAATAGAGATTAGCTTACAGCTGCAGCCTGTGAAGAGGCTTGCGAACTTGTGGAATTAATCCTAAACACCACACAAACAGTTGTCCGTCCATATAACCACACAACTCGCCGGCCCCCAGGCCAGGAGTTGCCATTCATTCACGCTTACAGCCACAAGTCACAGGCCCCGGCCAGGACTTGATATTCATCAAATTACCTACACTGGGTGATGGCCGGCCTTTCGGCCAGGATCAATCCATTGACACATACACCCAGCTCGCCGGCCCCAGGACAGAAGATGCCATTCTTTCACGTTTTTTTACAATGTACATTTATCGCCACAGAATTTTTCTTATATGTTTACAGACAATCACATGTTACCCCCATTACATTTGTATCCTACTTTGAACTTAGTAAATACAGCAGGAATACATAAATATTACATTATATACTATTTACAGAAAATCTTCGCGGAAGTGGTACGCCACTTCTTTCGGCAAAAAATAAAAACCCCAAGCAATTACACCAATTTCAACAGCAAATACCATTCTGTATTAAATTTTTCTATCATATCATTTTTCATAACAATTGACTGCTCAAGGTATAAGAAATATTTGACATCGTGCTGTAAAACCGCAATGTGTACATTTTTTGCTCGACATCTACATTTGTAATATTTAATAATCAGCAGAAGGAACGGCGTATAATAACTTTTAGGTTTTGTTATACTGAACAGGTTTTGTTTTCGGGGAATATTTAGTAAAGAAATTCTGCATATCCAGCTACTTAAAGATTCCATTAGCTCATCAGTAATTTCACATTCATAGAATAGATGCCCGATTGTTTCAGCCTGCTGTTTACAAAAAGTACATTTATCGTCATTTCTCACTTTCATTTGTACAAGAAGTTTGTTTGTTGCTAGATTACGATGGTTTATTCTATACTGCAGCCACTGCAATTTTGTATTTTTGTAACACTTGAAAGGTATACCATGTACCGGGTATATAAATTTCCATTCCCCAGTAGACGCAGTATCATATTTTTCTGGACTTTTCGGGATTTTCTAGTTTTTGAACAACAAAACCTAAATGTATCGACAACCTTTCAAGCTTTTTAATATGATCCGAATTTTGAAAGGCATTTCTACATTATATGTCAGTCGTGGTACCAATTTCAGGTTGCAGTGGCTGATGTACGACTTTACAAACACTCGAATACTCTAAATAATAACTGGATTTTGTGTTGTATATATTGATGAAGGATTCAGTCTAAGAACTAACCTTCATTGTCAATCAAATACCCAATAAATTATACATTGCTGTCAAACCAGTTCGTATAGTGCGGCTATTTACTCTATGTTTTCATTTTACCAGAGGTTTGCTGTATATAATTCTTCAGTCGTGACAGGTTGAGCTTTAGCGTTAACAGCTCGCCATGCACGTAAACCGTCACTAAAGAAAGTACTGGTACATTGCCTTGCAAGTGATATTAGAAATTCATTTCCTTTCTTATCAGATCTGAAATATTGGCTGTCGAGATCCCAAATAGTTGTTTGTACTGTGCTTGCTGCATGTAATAACAGTCTTCGAATTTAAGTTGATTTGAGAGCTGCTATAAAATACTGTATGTTTATCATCTTCAAACCTCCATCTCGTAATCTCGAGTCAAAATTTCTCTTTTCAACTTAACATGTTTCGATTGCCAGATAAAAGAGTAAAACCTCGTTTCAGTTTATTAAGTAATCGTTTGAGGGTCTGGTAAGGCGATAAATAAATGATATTATTAGTGTTCTTATTACGGTGATTCTTCCTATAACGCTGTTAAATTTCTCTTTGACCATTGTTCGAGCTCCAGTTGTATGCTTTTCAGTTTTTTATCATATTTTGTAGCAGTCATCAAGTACAGATTACAGGAAAAAATTATTCCAAGATGATCAATGTCAGACTGATCCCAATTTAATTTGTATCTGTGGTTAAACATCTTTCCGACAAGCATTTTGCATCCTATCCAGATGGCTAGTTTTGTTTTTATTTATTTTCAGCCCAAAAAATGACGCATAGGGTTTTAGGATTAATAGCGTTGCTTTAAGGGTAGATCCGGAACCGCCGAGGAGCAATGATGTATCGTCTGCATATTGTGAGATTTTAAATTCTGTATCTCCTATTTTTATTCCCTTCATGTTTTCATTTCCCTTAATCAGTATAGACAATATTTCAGCACATAAGAGAAAATTGTATGGTGATAAGAGATCTCCCTGTCTGCATCCTCTAGAGAGCTCAAACAGTTAGAGAGGAAACCACACTGCGTTACAGCTGTCAAGGCTTTTATAAAAAAAAAACGGATATCCATCTTTTAATTGAATCCCCAAAATTGAAGGTGTCTAATACCTAATCGATGAAGGACCATGATACAGAGTCAAACTCCTTTTCGATGAGACAAAGAAGGCCGCCATCTGACCTCGGACTTTTTTTTTATTCCTTTCAAGCAATTTAGAACTTCCGCTTTCGTTATTTCTCCCTCAAGTTTCAGCAGTTCTGTCTCTTTTAGCCTTTTAAATTCGATTTTTTGTCTTTTCTTCTACGTCCTCCTTGGTATATAGTTTGCTATAAAATATTTCGGCTTCTTTTAAAATTCCCCATTGATCTGTAATGAGTTCTCCATCTTCTTTCTGTATTTTTGGAATTGTTTCATTCGTTTCAAAGTTTCAAAAATACAAATAAAAAATAAAAAAAAAATTCCCCATCTTCGGTCCAGCGAGCTTTTGATCTTATTAAATGCCCCTTCAGTTCTTTTCTTTTCTTAGTATCTCTAATTCTAGTTTCTTATGATTGAGTAGTTCCATATCAGGTATTTCAACATTCTCCGGAGCGTCAATTGATTTTTCTAGATTTTCTTCTAGTTTTAGTTTTTCCTCCTTCTTACATGACAAGTTTGACCCGGCATATGCTTGAGAAATAATTGATCTAATATTGTGAATTGTGACAGATTATTTTCAAGCGTTTTTAGATTGTCTATATTGTATACTGGTATCGCGTATTGTCGCTTTATATCTGCTATACAAGTTCTCACTTGCTTTACATATTCTATATCATTGAGTAAGCTTCTGTTAAATTTCCAGAGCGGGCGAATGATCCGACCTATAGCTGGAGTCAATAGTGATTTTCTGTATACCAAGAAAAAAACTCTCACTGAGCAAAGAGAAGTCAAGGCGGCCCGTTTTTAAATGATTTTTTTTTCGCCATGTGTACCTGTTTTTAAACCCAGTAATTTTCTCTGTATGGGTCGATAAGACCGGTAGTGTCGATCCTATCTAGAACAGTCTCGCGTGCTTTTGGATTATGTAGGTGCATGTAGTTCTAGATATCTAATTTTGGTCTCCACTGATTATTCTTTCACGTTTACACAGGCAGATCTCCGACCCCCGGCCAGGGTTTGCCATTCAAACATATAACCTACACTGGGTGACCACCGGCTTCGACTAGGGCATATCCATTCATACATCTATAGGCATACGGCCACGCACAATCTTATGGCTGGCCTCGGTCGATTCATACAATTCACTGTCATCTAGGTGGAAAAAGAGGGGTTCTTAGAGCAGATGCCTGCCCATCCACCGTGTGTTGGAGCCGGGCCGCAGAATGAGTCGCCATTGAGCGGGGTCGCTGAAGCCTGGGGGTTTGTTCCTACGAGGAGTGTCGTCTGCTCTCGTGGTTACCCGTGCAGTTGACCTGTCCGGCGATGTTTGATGAAGAGACGGGCCGGTGCCGTAGAAGCGTTATACTGGGAGATAACTGTCGTACCCGGGCCGTCCGAATCCATAGGCGATTACCAACGTCTTGGGACTGTGGCCGCTAACAGGCCTGTTCACGTCGTAGATAAGGCGTGTATATATAATTGTATACATGTATATATATATTTTTTTTATTGGACTTCTACTTAAATTACCTATAAAAGTACATGTTTGTAGATTAGGGAGCTTCTTTTCTGGAATTGTACGCAACAGCGAAACGAATCTTGTATACCTTGTGCTGTTTATTGAATTATTTGTTCATATTTTATCTATTTGCTTTGGTTCTCTCTATAGGTTTTCTTTTACTACCCCCTCGATCCAGACAAGGTGACAGGTTGAATTGAACTCCTTCTTTCGACAAGATCAGTGCACGAGTGTGTTCACGGTAGCCTGACAAAGCAGGCTTCTTTGGCTTAGTACTCCACTTCCTCTTCGGTGATCGGTGATCGGGGTGGGCTAGGAGCCCTAGCAGCTGTCTGTGACATCGTTGCGTCGAGACGTACCACTTCGAATGAAGGAAAGCAAATCGAAATTTCGCGCGACCTCCAACTATTTATCTACATCGCGCGGACGTCAACGAAATTCTGAGATACCGAGGATGCAATGTCCTTCGACGATGTTATATTTTGTTCTTCTTCGATCTTTTTAGTGACTAATTTATAAATTATATATCTTGACATAAATTTATAGACCTGCTATATTTAATCTACGGTATCCAGACAGTTTGTTCAAATTCAATAGCAAAGCCAATACAGTTCTACTTTATGTTAAATTTTATCTTTTCACATCGACTTTGTGTTCACCTTGCACTTCCTCGCGCTAGAATATATATATTATGAACTATTTAGACATTTTATTGATGCATAATACGTATTCACGGTAAATTTGAGTTCTATACCAATAGCAATATCAAAAACATGAAAGGTTAAAGCGAACTCTCTATACCAGAGTCATTTTAACATTGACGTCGAAACACACTTCACAGTATATCATGATATATGAATACCGGTACGGCGTACTATCAGGATATTATACAGTGCTTTGTACAATATGGATTGGTATTGTACAAGTCCATGTTGTGATGAAAACCGAGACGAGACGCCGAAAGCGTCGAGTTCAATACGGGTTTTCATCACAACATGGACGAGTACAATACCAATCCATATTGTACAAAGCTCTGTATAATGACCTATTTATTATACAGGTCATCGAAATATTAAACTAAATTATTTGTTATTGATTTTTTACAATATAGTTTTGTTAGATCAAACAACATAAAATTAATATATTCAACTATAACAATAAATTCTACTGCAGGACCCGTAAATTCTTAGAGTGCAATAGACTCCAAATCTGTAATTCTGCAAATATCATGTTAATCTATTATCAGTCTCTACTTTACGAACTTCGTTTGAGACAAATTTGACTGACTGGGTAATATAACTTTGACTGACTGGGTAATATAACTTTGACTGACTGGGTAATATAACTTTGACTGACTGGGTAATATAACTTTGACTGACTGGGTAATATAACTTTGACTGACTGGGTAATATAACTTTGACTGACTGGGTAATACAACTTTGACTGACTGGGTAATATAACTTTGACTGACTGGGTAATACAACTTTGACTGACTGGGTAATATAACTTTGACTTTAGATAAATAATGATATTTAGGATATTTCCTAGATGATCGAGCGAGAAAATAGGTTTTTCAACTTTTTGTAGCTTCATTTTGGCGCCATAACAAAAAGAGTTACCTCTCTTGGAAAGCGTACAATATGTATTCAATATGGCATTTTGGGATCCAATATGACTTTGGGTATGGTACGGTCACGTGGTGCGATTGAAATGAATTGATTGGATCAAAGGACATAGCTGTATAATAATGTCCATTATGACGTCATCAGCCATGTTTGTTTGTCCAACTTTCGAGAGGAAAAAGAAATTGATTTTTTTTTTTTATATTCGAATAATATCAATGTACAGGACAACTCCGAATCATTCGTTATTTCTATTAAATATATCTACTAGATCTAGATTTACTATTCACGGGAAGAGAGGCCAAGGCGCTATGAAAATAACATGTGAGGTATCGGAGGTTTTCTTTGATCCCTTCATATTTCAGAATAAAAATGCACAAATTACATATAGATACTGTGGGGAATTTCACTTCTCTGAGAAGAACTGGCTTCGATATATTGCCGAAAATCCCATCGCATCGTAATGTGAGACAGACAGTAGGAGTTTGAACCCAAGTTGGGTCTCAAAAGCTTCTCAAAATACGCAAACTATAATTAGGTATAAGTAATATCTGTAGACGGTAAAATATTAATTCTAAAAGATCACTGTAATACAGATAATATTGCATCGAGCTCGCTCACGTATTTTTGCACTCTGGCTTTTCTAGCAAAGCAAAGAACTTTGTTTTTATTTTATTTTTTCTTTGTTTTTTTGTTTTTTTGTTTTTTTAACTGTGGATTTAATTCACACCATTAGACTCGCGCCAGTTCATGAATATTCAGTCTGATTTCAGCGAGATACATGTACCGTATTATTCCAAGCTCTGAATGCATTTAAGTGCTCGACCTCCGCCACAACTCAACCCCCACCCCCTCCCTTCCCCTTCCCGACCCATGAAATGAATATATATGCTGGAGGGGTCGCGGGGGGAGAGGAAGGGGCGGCATGACCCCGAGGCCGGACCCTGGATCTAAAGGGAGAAGGACAGAAATAACCACACGATTAGATTTTTCGATTGAATTACACATAGATTTTTTCACTCAAAGAATATATATGGCTAGCCGTTGTGGTATATATATAATCATTTTTTTTTTATATCAAAAATTCTTGTTCTGAAATCAAAAATAACTGTGCGCCGTTTTGGTATTTGATCGCATAATTGTTGATATCAAAAATACTATTTTTTCATATCAAAAAAAGAATTGTTGATACCAAAAATTGAACTTTTGCGAACGTTTATTTTTTATATCAAAAATTGTTGAACAGTTAAACCAATACGGAACTATGGCAAGCCGTTTTGGTATTTATTCAGTTATTTTTTATTTTTTTTATATCAAAAATACTGTTTTTGATATCAAAAATAAAATGTTATTCTTGATATCAAAAATAGCATTTTAAAGTCAAACGATGGCCCTGACACCTCTCCCGGTCACAGGCTGCAGCGGAATCCTGATCGATAGAGCCCCATAACCTATCTTTTACTTCACAACGAATTATCATGCGTCTTTTCGGCCTTACAGCCGACTTGTGAGTAAAGAAATCTGTCCGGTCCTGGGAATTGATTATACTCTCCAATCTATTGATATGCAGAACTTTAGCAATGTCTTAACTGATATACAGGCTCACGAAGATGAAACATTGCCGGATAACCAAAACTTCACGCACTCTGATACGGTATTCATATACCCATAAATTTATACCACATGCTTACTTTAAAATTCCATATTTGCTATACGGTTCGGTACATAAGTTTTGATTTTGTTGTTAGAAGAGAGATATTTGCATGAATGCTAAATTCAAAATGGCGACAATATGGGGTACCAGAAAAGTTTTCGTCGTTTTTTTTCAAATTTCCTGCTTTTAGCTGGGGAAAGTGGTCAAAGGTTATTTTATTTCACATCAGATTATTATTTACTAATTTTATCATGCAGTTTTTGCGAAAAGAAAACATATAAATAGAAAACAAATCGAAAAATCTGCCAGAAAAATTGTCCCAAACATTCCTCTCTTTTTTTTTACATTTTCTAGTAGAGCTTGACCAAAGGTAAGTTTCAGCCCCCCCCCCCCCCCCCTCCCAGCTCAAGGGGTAAGAAATTGTTTCAAGGGGGAGTGGGCAAACAGGGTCCCTCCCCAGGCCTGGACAGGTCCCAGGTCAGATAGGGTTAAATTCAAATATTCCTGTAAATGTTTGGCTGTATCAATAATCTGCTTTAAACGGAATTTTAGCAAGAATATGAAGAGCTTTTGCATGCTAGAATATTGTTGTAATGCTTTAAGATGATACACGTGACTGCGCGAGTTCTCCGACAATACTCAGCAGGGGCCTTCCTCTTAAAACTCCTACATACCAGCATAAGGATATGTTAAAATAACACTATCGTATGATGACCTATAGATTATTTGAATGGGTATTTTCATCATACAACTGATGGCCTTCCTCTTCGGCAGATAAGATTTCACATTAAGGGGAAATAATAACGAATGTTATAGACATGGAGTTTGCTCCCTTGCGTTATCGGGATATGTTTGGTTTGTTTTGTTTTGATTGGGCATTCCATTGCAGTACAATATGAGAAGTTATAAACCAGTGTTATTCCTGTACGTGTAGAAAATTCACGCAAATGGTCGCTATCACCTCCCATGCGTTTCACCATGGTGTTGGGAAGCTCTTTCTTAAGCGAGTAGAGGACGTTCATTTCCCTGCTCTTATAGGGTTACAACATGGTGATTTGTGATTTGAAGTCGAATTTCCTAACAAAAGTACCCAGACATCTCAAAATGGAATAAAAATCAACAAAGACACAACAGAACCATTTATGCGTTTTACTGGTGGTTTGATAGTGTGATAGGACTGACAAAAAAGTTGGCATTTTAGATTCAACGGTTGGAGGGTGCAAAGTGCTCCAGAGGTTGAAAATTATTCCTCTGGAATCTCCCAAAATTCACTGTTATTCACTTTCAACAAAAAGAAAACCTATAAATGGCTCTACTCTACTACTCTGCTGCAACGATCCATTGATCTCCCAACATTGTGCCAGTATGGGTGACATATACTCCCACTTTACGCCCAACCTCACACAGACACAAGTTTACGCACCTATTCCAACTCAATCACAGTCACGTGACCCATCTAGCCAAGGTACACTCCATGGTCCACCCCAAAATCCAAATGCCACTAGTTGATTCAATGGGAGAGAGAAAGCGAGAATTATGGTTTAATGTCGCGTTCAGCAATATTTCAGTTATATAGCGACTATCAAACAAAAAGTTAATAACTTAGTAATCCAACACATTAAAACATACACACATTAAAATTTATGCAACAAACCGATTTCTCTCAAATAACCTAAGACACAGTCCTCCCTCACCCGACCAAATAGATCTTCTAAAGTAGTTGGTCGATAAAAAGAATGTCTTACAATCTTAAAATCTATACAGTCGATAAGAATATGTTTCACTGTGAGATCTTCGTGGCATGGAATACACCTTGAGACTGGCTCTTTTTAGTAGATGTTCGTGAGTTAATCTTGTATGGCCGATTCTAAGTCGCCTGACCATGGCTTGATCAAAGCGTTTCTGGCTGTTTAGATGAGTATAGCCTATAGTCTCCAATATTGAATAAGTATGGACGACACATACCCACTTTACACCAAAGGTAGCAACCCACGGACACTTACGCACCTATTTCAAGAACAGTTGCTCTTTCTCATCATGGTCAGGCGGCCTCGGACAACTAAACGATTTACATTGACGGCCCTGTTAACGTAATTACATCTCTTCGATTCCCTAATTAGGTCTAGACTTCCACATTTCGGCAAGAAGTTCATTAAGTCAAGTGCTACAACCTGACAAACTTCTTGATTGGGTTTGCCCATCTCGATTTTGAGGTATGTGCGCTCGTACAAATGACGTCATACTTGTGACCTTTTTATCTGCTTTGAGAAAATACCCAAATAATCTCTCTGAGTAACACCTTATTAGACTCTGAGTCATAATCAAACTCGCAGTTAAACCGAACACCTATCTACGAAAGCCGAGAGGGGACTTCTGACTTCTGACTTCCGACTTCTGACTTCTGACTTCCGACTTCCGACTTCCGACTTCTGACTTCTGACTTCTGACTTCCGACTTCCGACTTCCGACTTCTGACTTCCGACTTCCGACTTCAGACTTAGGATTTTTTTTCTTTTATAATGCATTACATCTTACACATGTAAATTATGAAGCATGGAATAACACAGTATCATTATTATGGCATATTCTACTTAAAAACCTGCTTGCATGTACTTATAATAATCAGATAATCATTGAAGTTTATCTTGAGCTATGTTCTGATTATTAAAATGCGATTTCTAATGTAAATAGAAATGCCCTATGTCAAAAGTTAAAGGCGCCTCATTTACATAATATAATTGCACAATTTGATACCTTACGAATAATCACATTTAATGCGCCCTTTCCACATTAATCGTTGGACAATGCTGTCTTGTCCCTGCAGTGGCGGCGAAAGGTGCACAGCACGTGGACCCCCGTGTGATCTCCGGTTCGTTCTCATGATCCCTCCCTTATGTTTATAACATGGAGCGGGTTTTTCATGTATTGATAACTGATGTAAATATGATAATATGAATGGATCAAATATCCCAATACAGGATTAATAATCTTACATTTATGATAATTTTGACAACTTCAGGTCGAAAATATACCAGTCATTATCCATTAAAATATATTCTGGGTTAACCCTATCTGGCCTGTGCTTTTTGGGGGCGGGGGGTACGATCTCGTGATATGATTTGGCTTGGGCTTGACAAAATTAGGTTTAGTTTTTTTGTGTCAGAAAATCGTAAATAATATTTGAATAATCGATGAATATAATGGCATCGCCTTGTCGCATTAAATTATCATACTATATTATTCGACCATGCTTTGGAAGTAATTGTGATCAGTTGAATAGAATTTAAAATATTTACGGGGGGGGGGGCGAAATGCCCCCTTGGACAGATCCCAAAAAGCCCAGGCCAGATAGGGTTAACCCAGAATATATTTTAAGTGTTAATGACTGGTATATTTTCGACCTGAATTTGTCAAAATTATCATAA
Source organism: Hanleya hanleyi (assembly GCA_036873755.1). NCBI lineage: Eukaryota > Metazoa > Mollusca > Polyplacophora > Lepidopleurida > Hanleyidae > Hanleya > Hanleya hanleyi. Next base: position 100,006 of record JAVTVY010031517.1, on the reverse strand, counting down.
ATGTAAGCTTATTAGTCCTGTATTGGGATATTTGATCCATGCATATTATCATATTTACATCAGTTATCAATACATGAAAAATCCGCTCCGTTTTATAAACAAAAGAGAGGGATCATGAGAACGAACCGGAGATCATGCGGTGATCCACGTGCTGTGCACCTGTCGCCGCCACTGAGACAAGACAGCATTATCCGACGATTAATGTGGAAAGGGCGCATTAAATGTGATTATTCGTAATGTATCAATTTGTGCAATTATATTATGTAATTGAGACGCCTTTGACTTGTGACATAGGGTATTTCGATTTACATTAGAAGTTATCGCATTTTAATAATCAGAACATAACTCAAGATAAAATTCAATGGTTATCTGATTATTATAAGTACATGCAAGCAGGTTTTTAAGCACAATATTCCATAATAATGGTGTTGTGTTATTCCATGCTTCATAATTTAAGATGTAATGCATTATAAATGGAAAATATCCTAAGTCTGAAGTCGGAAGTCAGAAGTCAGAAGTCAGAAGTCGGAAGTCAGAAGTCAGAAGTCGGAAGTCAGAAGTCAGAAGTCAGAAGTCAGAAGTCGGAAGTCGGAAGTCAGAAGTCGGAAGTCAGAAGTCCCTTCTCGGCTTTCGTACCTATCATTCTCCGCACACCTACCACTGGTTTTCGATTATTCGTCGCAACAGAGGCAGAATTTTTTTTTTTTAACAATTCACTTCCCTGGCAGAGGTTGCTTTAAGGGGTTAACGTATCGGAACTTAACGAATCGGGACTATTTTTTGTAGTGGTCTGGTGCCTACTTGGATAGGTAATTTAACGCAGTCGCCGTTATACTGGGCATGGGCGTTCCTTATTGACTTGTTATAGAATTTGAGAAATTTCAGTGAGATTATCTGAGCGGTTGACGATTTATGAGTTTTCGAGTTCATGTACTTCAACCTAAATACAATACTTTTGACTTCCCCAAGCAAGTTCACGAGAGCAACAATGATATCAAGTATGAATCAAGCAACCATCACCAGAGCCCCAAATAGTAATTACAAGGATGATCCTCACACTCGTCCATATTTCAACACATGCTACTACGACCTCTTTAGCCTTCCTTATCAATCATTTTGATTTTTTACAAGGGTACCACCTAACTTAATTTCCGCTTAATTTGTTCGATTTTTAGGATTAATGTTTGGATTTATCAAATAGCAGAATCGTGAAACTGTCAAATTTGGAACTGTTTTACAGGAAAACTATTTCTGGTCAAATAAAATCCTAAAAATTTCAATTATACAACGAAAAAAACACATAAAAAAACAGTACACCAATAAAGGATAAACCATGTCATTTTTGTTGGCCATTAGCCGTGAACGAACGTGTCTGCATGTTTAAGTCAAACACTTCATTATCACAGGAAAGGGCACTTAAAGTATTCGCTGACGACTCCGTTAAAGCTATATGCAATACAGCCTCTAACTAGCGGCTGGTGGAGCATAGCGACACAGCTGCATAGCCTTTGGGATAGTGGATGGTAGATGTCTACCTATATTTTCAATAAATTGTGAAGATTGATTTGAAAAAATAACTTTTTTCATCTTGATTTTTTTTTCTTCTTCTTTTTCTCTCTCTCTTAAATGCTTTTCACTTTCATATCTGACTCAAATAAAGTCATTCCCTTTGACGTCAAGCCGAGTTACTACATTTTTTGTATTTTCTACCATACCCCGATCTTCATGACATAGAAAAAGACTTTTGTTTTTGTCTCACTGTTAATTACGCTATAAGTTAGCAATATTATAAGTTTCAAAGAGATCAGACTCACAGCTTTGAAAAGTTTGTAACAGAAAAGTTGAGGTCCCTTGATGCCAACTTCTATTTTACCTGCGCAAAACGAAAGTTTACTAAGAATATGGAGCACTTTCTTATCATAAAAGTGCTCTAAGATGATTCACTTGAAACTGCGACAATACTCAACAGGGGGCCTTCCTCTTAACACATTCACAAGTACCAGCATAAGGATTTGTTAAACTTACACAAACGTATGATGACCAATTCATATGAATGGAGATTCTCATCATACAAGATGTTCTTCTTATCGGGAGGAAGAGCTTATAGCATTGGGCCCTGCTTAATACCTAAGTAAATTAACTGACAGTCATACAGTCTAATCGGGAGGTGAAATTTCACTTTTAGGGGAGATAACAACGAACATTATTGACATGGAGTTTGCTCCCCTTGCATTATCGGGATCTGTACCTGATTTTATTAAACCAGCATGTTGTGGAATAAATTGTTGTACGGCTAATAAATTCACACAAATGATCGCTATCATCTTCCATACATCTTATCATGATGTTAGGAAGCTTTTTCTTAACATGTACTTGTAAATTCCGTTATGTCACCAGGTAGGACCTCTTCTTCATGTTAAACCTTAATTCTCTCTCGGTGGTGCCTTCACTTCAAAAAAGCAATCAGAGGTTTCGCTGTATGAGAAAACTGGCAATTGGGGGTTCGTTTTAGTCTGAAAAGGGCCGTTGTTTGAGATTTTTTGTTATTTTTTTTCTCCCCGAACCCAGATACATTTTGCTTTCGTACGACAAGTAAGTTCTCTCCGCCTGGTCTGTCATCTCCCATCTCTCACCTCCAACCCACCCACATGCCACCAACCTCAATAGCTCCGACACCGCTATTAATAGGCCTATTATCCGGACAGTCTGTCTTGAGACAACCCCTCATCTACCGATTGACTAATCGTGGTGAGGAATTTGTGGGTTAATCGTATTGAATTAGAACTCTGTATAATGTGGCTGGAATTAGTCACATCAATTATACAGCATCAATTAGTCACATCAATAATATACAGCATCAATTAGTCACATCAATAATATACAGCATCAAGACCGTGCTCTGATTATTATATAAGTAGATACTGGTACCGATACATTGAGGATTCCACACAATCAGTGACTGTCCATTAGAAAATATTAGGGTACATTTCCAATATGTGCTTCTTATAGACTGTTTAAATTAGCCTGGCCGGCTCAAAGCTTCTCCTGTAGGCACTCCAGGAAATGTCAAACTGTTTAGGACGGACTAAATTTCCTATCGGACTAGGATTCCTCCCACGCCCGTTACCTCTAATATTTAAAATGGACATAAAACTATTTCAAAAGGAACTGTCTCGAACTCGGACAGAATTTAGAATGTTAAGCCAGCCAATATACGAGCATCTGTACGGTTAAGCTAACTGCAAAGCGTTCACTTATTTGGGGCCAGAATTCCAACCGATGGTTAGTTCAGAATGGCACAGCTGCCAGGCGATTATCTGGCCAGTTTTAATTCCCCTCCTGACACATTAGTCCACTCTGGAAAGTCTTGACCAGCCCTACATGTCTCCAAATTTGTGCAGCTTTAAGAGGAACTAGCGCTGGAAGCTGGTTGAATAAGAGACTCAAGTTCTGCCCTAATGGGGATTTAGACCTTACTAACGGCGGGATTTCCTTCCATACATCTCCTACTTCTCGCATTCCAAAACTATCGAATTTAGACAGGTTTTTGGAATTCGAAACACTTTTCCCCGAAGATGTTCAACCATCGCACCTTATAGAACATCTGTGTTCTCAAATATAGATTCTAAAATTTCCCACGCAATTAATAATTTGAGACATTCTGGAACTGAAATGCATATTTAAGTCTTGTTCCATAAACTTATTATCCACATCAATTTAGGATAACACTTTATCAGTAAAGCACAAATATATATATGTTGGATGGTTGATTCTCCTGTGTGATTCGAACCTGCGACCCTCAGCAAATATCAATCACCATATCACCATGGGAGCCCTGAATCATGAACTCTGTCCTGTACTTCAGCTTCCGGTAAAAGTAAGTTCGAACAGAACTGCAAAGTACGGCTCGATCTTTAATGCCGATTGTGTCATTTACAAAGTGAAACTCCAAAGAAACAGACAGTTCTCTGCATATCCCCTATATGTTCTTCCTATTGACAAAATGCTAATTTCAGCCGCCCAAAAATCTTACATTCAGAAACAAAGTGAATGGCGGAGAATAACCACAAAAAACGCAAACCCGTAGACAAAACCTTTTCAAAAGAATATATTTGAAGAATCGATGGCAAATTACCTCGACAATAAGGGGTCAATGTGGTATCATCAAAGTGGGTTCGTCGGATATGACTGAAATAGTGTTGAAAGCGACGTTAAATCGTATTCACTCATTCACTCATCAAAACAGTCAACTGAGGAACGTTTGCCGAGCACACGTGATCAAGTCTTCTGTGCACGGCAAATATCACTGGACGCGACTGTGGGAAAGCAGCCGCAATGGTTGTGACCAGTTTCAGTTCTCCTTTGGTTAAGGAAAATGACAATGAAATACCACCCATTTGTGGTGAAAATGAACTACTTTGTATAACAAAAAATATATATACTGTTAGAAATAAACTAAAGATAACCATTAATATGATCTGTATATAATGCGATTTATTAATCTAAAGAAACTGTGAAATACAATTAATATATAGGCCGCAAATTACGAGTCCAAGTTATTTATAAGCTGTCCATAAGTTCATTCATATATACTCTTCTTCTTTGCCAAGAAAACTGTGAATATACGCTTTGCCAGATTCATACAGGAAATCGAGCAGATATTCCTAAAATTCTGAGAAATTAGAATTCTGAGAATACAGGCAGAACGAATTTTGGAATCGGCTTCTAAAGTATATTTTGAGGTGATCGAATTATTAGAGACCTTACCGTAAGCTCAAAGTGAAGACATCAATTGTCTGATCTCCGTGCCGTCGTATGGGTTCAAACCAATCTTGGTAAACCAAGATGGTAAATCAGGGGAATACCATCTAGACGTAACGCTACGAAAACTTCGTGCGAAATGTTTGCCGATATTGTACGAGATCCCATAATAAGCCAATCACGACCATTTCTACCTTTTCTCTCTTCACGGAGATTAACATTTTCGCACGGCACAATCTTTTGATATTTTCTACCCCTAACAGAGCCAGACTTTTCGGCGGAAGTATAAACTCTTTGATCTTTACGGTTTTCCACGCACCTTGTCTGGAAATGATGCCATATTTGGATACTGTTTCAGGATAATGTTTATATTTTAGACCACGAGCTACCGTGTGTAATTACTGTGGGCGTGATTTTGAAATTCTTTCGACAAGCTATCCACCTGATTGGCTAACAATAGTAGTTTCAAATTCGCGCGGAATTTATATAGGGCTGAATTCAGATATAATATTCCGTGATATTATATCTGAGTTTACTGAGATTGGGGTTCAAACAAACTCTTTACATTTTGGTTTATTTATGAATTCATTCAAACATTACAAGATCGTTTTCTTCATCTTCTCCAAGAATAAGTTCTGTATGCCACGATACAGCTTCACTTATTTGGGAATTATCCGTCATTAAATTTGGATTCTCTTCACATCATAAGAAGTAATATACTTTTTGTATCAAATCACACGTGTATAATCGGTAACAGGTTGTATTTTAAAGCAAGATAAGACAGAAAGAATACTGACAATTCCCCTGGCAATTTACATATCAGTTTCAGATGTATTGTCATTTTTATTTTATTCCGCCCTTTTCTCCGCCCTAATGATAGTATATCCACGTGCAATATGTTAATAGTTTCGTGATATGTTGTTCGCCTGTGTATATATTATCATTTGAACGCGTGCACTGAAATTACCGGCAATACAAAGCTCGTTTTCTCAATGCAGCATGAATATTCAGCAAACTTCAATACCGTATATGCTGCCACAGACGACCCTGGAATTGTATAGTCATATGGAACCATGCGTCCCTCGGAATCAACAGGCGAAAGACGGATCCTTACTGATAATTCAATGGCACTTTTATTTAGAACCTGGGATGAGAGGAATGAAGGAATTAACTTCTGTTTGATGAATATTTAAATCCTCCAGGTCACAGATGTATGACCTCTGTAGGGTTTATAATTTGGTCACAGGCTGTTACAAGAAGGGCATGTTTCATTCCCCCAGAATCTATGAGTGTCAGTAAATATACAAACAAGGGAAATAATTTACAGCGAAATAATTTAATATAGCCATGTGTTGGCATGGAAACAGCATGTTGAATTTTCCATGGTGGATATCCTTCGTCTTTAATTATATTTTCAATACTGCTGTCAAAACACTAAAAAACAAACATTATAAATAACAAGTATCAGGGGAAAGGGGACATTATATCCCGTAGACAAAATGTGTCCATAGCGTATGTTTTAAGTTGGACACCTTTTTTCCAAATAATAAAGAATAAATTAATACAGAATTGGCAAGGGTGCCATGGAAATGTATACCCCCATGCAAACACCTGGCAACCAATGATTGAATGTCACTCAAAAATTTAAATTAGACTTTTAACTGACTTATTAATCTTTTTCGAAAAATATTAATCGCAAAACTTATTAGGACAGCTGAGGGAGGGAGCCATGGGTTTCGTATAACCGGGGAGTTCTGGTCATACGGTAGAGAAAAGAACAGACTGCATTAACAAAAGTACACTCGTAATAAATAACTAACACTGCTCCAGAGCCTTCATTGTCTGCTGTTGTATATGTTGGTAATGACGGTATATAGGGACATACTGATCAACCGAATTAACTTTTCTGGGACTGTATGCAACTGCAATCAAAGGCTATATGAATTCTGATTGTTGTGTTCTCGAAAGTTCATGATGACTTCTCAGTGTCAATCTGACATGTCAAGTGACTGCACATGCAGCGATTGTAGCCTTTCAGCTTCCACTGTATATACACAAAATTGAAACGCTGCATGACCGAATAAAAGATGCCAAGCCGATCAAATCTTTGCCTTTTCAAAGGTAATCAAAGGAATCTGCAGAAGGGCATGCAGAACTCTTGTGTGTGCAAGCAACAGTTTCCATTGCCTTTTTTTTAATTTCGAGCACAAAACATGACACTTCACCTGGGTTAATACCCCATCACTTTCACATGATTGTATACTTGGAATATTTCGAATGTGGAGACGGACGATATTTCTGGGTCCGACCGACATCATATTGAAATGAAACTGAAGTATTCACACGAATTATAACAAGAAACTAGATTTACAGTAACATTCGCTTTATCATATATTATTGAATAGGCGAATGAGCCATAAAAAATCGGTTTACTTCGTTCATCTCTCTCGGATTTAGAAAAAAAGACTATCAAAACTTAGATATTTGGCATAATGTGTATATAACTCAAACCTTTAATCGGACAGAAATAATTAGATTTGCACCTAAAGTCTGATCATTTTAATTAGTCGTCTAATTTTGGGCTTGTCAAAAATCAATAGTTAACTCTGGATAAATTTTCTTTTTTGCAGCGTTTATAACAAAATGAACTCTACAAAATGGCCATATTGATAATATATCACGCCTGGATTAACTTGGTAATTCTCTCCATATAACACTCCAGCACTGATGTTTCATGTACCGGAGCTCAATTACATATAGGGAGACGTCATAAAATATTGGTGTTCGACTTGACAAACATCATTAAGGCCGTATATAGTAACAAGCGGTCCTCGTTTATATCCCATGCCCATGAAGTGAAATGGTCGAAAATGACAAACCGCACAAATCTAAGCAGAGTGAACTACAATCTAGGTAAACCAAGATGGTAAATCAAGGGAATACCATCTGGACGTAACGCTACGAAAACTTCGTGCGAAATGTTCGCCGATACTCTACGAGATCCCATAATAAGCCAATCACGACCATTTCTACCTTTTCTCTCTGACAGTGTGACGTTTACTTCACGGAGATTAACATCTTCGCACGGCACAATCTTTTGAAATTTTCTACCCCTAACAGAGCCAGACTTTTCGGCGGGAGTAAACTCTTTGATCTTTACGGTTTTCCACGCACCCTATCTGGAAATAATGCCATATTTGGATACTGTTTCGGGATAATGTTTATATTTTAGACCACGAGCTACCGTGTGTAATTACTGTGGGCGTGATTTTGAAATTCTTTCAACAAGCTATCCACTTGATTGGCTAACAATAGTAGTTTCAAATTCGCACGGGATTTATATAGGGCTGAATTCAGATATAATATTCCGTGATATTATATCTGAGTTTACTGAGATTGAGTGAACTACTGATATTTGACAAACTATAAAGTAGACGACTAATTAAAGTGGACTCACTTTAGGATCCAAGTTTGCAATTTATCTTCGAAGTATGACAGCAGTATCTGCATTACTCTCCTTTTTTCGCAGACAGAAGATATATACTCCCGTACTATTTGCGGCCCTTAACACCCCGCAATGGGCTAAAATATGGACATGGTCATCCTGTTATATCGCAATGTCTGATGAAAGATTCCGACGTGTTTTTAAAGATCGAAGTATGATAAATAAATTTTACTTATGTTTTTCAGACTTGAATAACTTAAGAATACATATCTTGTTCAGGGCCATTCTCATGGCATCAGATTGTATATCCCCTACTGTCATGGATGGATGGATGGATGGATGTACTTGGGCAGTCCATCGCACCGCGATGGGCACAAGTCGTGCGAACACGCCGTGCAACCCGTTTCCCCCAACCAGCCCTACACATGATCCCTCTTAACAGTGTCACATGTCATATATCTTGTTTACCGACGGTTTGGAGGTTACAAACTCTGACGTTGGGAGAATGGTTCAGGGCTAACACCAGTTAACCAAGAAGTATAACAATGAACAAGCGTAAACTTCATCTGCAATGACAAATATAGCGACACGGTATGATGCAGCAAAGAAAGAATGGGAATCTCACTCAATATGTCTCGTGTTCACAAACATATAATTTTATTCATATACTGACATCAGCGACCTTTGAAAATATGCCACGGTCATCCAAATAGCAAACTTGGCATGGAGGCCCTCATAAGGTAACTAAACCTTAAAATTCACGATATCGACAGTCGGTCCTTAAAAGCGCAAGGTCAAATGCGATTTTAAGGGCCGTTGCTTCTACACATGTCACAGTTCTGACATACGATATCAGCTATATTCAATAAAGAAACGACTTCATGGGGATGACAACCATCGCGAAAGTCTACCAAATTCTGTGCTCAAACGAATTCACCCCTTCAATTGTTCGGATAAATATTTTGGAGCAAGTCCGATGTTGTTTAGCCAGTCGTACTGATGTAGTTATTTTGCCCACTATCTTTCGAGCACACGCTTATACAACCAAAATTTGATTAGCTTACTATTGTGTCATTATTCTGATTCGGTGACACAATAATATTTGGGGGGAAATAATGCAGATGACGTATACCGAAACAATACCATCAGCATCTTGATATCGATAAGATGTTTCAATATTTATGATTATACGATCACATGCATCAAAAGATGAGAAGGGTTTTGCAGTGAACCATCGGAGTGACGGTCTTCGTGCAAACACACCCAAAAGCCGCTGGTCATACTGGCTCCCAGGCAACAATTGTCTGTTTGATAATTACCTAACACTAATCAGAGGTTCTCGAGCAAGCTCCACTACAGGTAATGTAAAGTCAACCCTCGAGCATGTCCCTGGGAGTGACCAAACGTAATGCGCTTATAGCCCAGAGTCATTCCCACAGAATGCACGCATCGGGACACGCGATACTGTTCTCTCTAACGCGTGTGGCACGTGTCAAAATAAAATAATCTAAAGCTTGGTGGCTTCATAATTGTCAAGTATATATCAGGTCTAGCGGAAGACCATTATCGAAAATCCTGACAGGACACGCTTCACTGACGCTATTCGATGGACAGAACAGTTCACGTTGCATGGGGAAACTCTCGCATATACGTTTTTCTTTAACAAGATACCAGACCTGCGATAATGCAATAATCATAGCAGCGTTTATAAATGGGGGAACTTTTATCTTTCCGTTTTTAGGCGGTCTAGAATAATACATCAGTACGAGACCAGCATCTTGTGCAATGGACCGGGACTTCTGAACATGAAGGCACGAGCTTTGTCTAATTTTAAAGTTTCTAAGGTAAAGATTTTGTTCAAATGCTTCAACGAATGTATGATATTATCAAAAGACATACCAGTCTTCAAGTACCTTGGATAGGTTTTACCGACTATAACTGGAAACCTGAATGAACTACGGTTGGCAAATGAATGACGGACCGGACTTGATAGAAGACAGCTACGCATGACCATGGCATATACATGTTCATTGATTTTTTTTCTTTTGCAGGATCTAGGTGAACTCAGCCCTCGAATTTAAACTGAGAAGTAATATCCATAAAACGGCTCTCGTAAAAGATTTCTGTCCCCCAAAATATATATAAATGATAAAACGGCCTTCCTTAGTTATCCAGCAATAATTTATTGGTAGTTGATAACGCTGTGTATAGCATATATTTGAAGTAGAACCCAAGTTGTGTGTTCGTTATATATGCTTCCACCATTGACATTTTATTTGCTTGCCTTACACAATTATTATTATTATATACAAACGTTTGATTAGAAGAAAGCCCATGAACGAAATTATGAGGGTATTTGTACCATTGCTGTACATAATACGATCAAATGAAGTCTTTTGTTTTGGAACACAATTAAGTGCTGTTATTCCGCAGTCTGATGAAACTATGCTCTGTTGAAACAGTTATGACGGTTATTTTCCTGTTCGCTATTTTTGTTTTTCAATTATTAATGATATAGTTTAAGGAGGCAAACCCCAAACGGGCTCTTTTTCGAGAGATCGTGCTTCTGTTGCGGTTGACGAATGCGGATGGAAGCATATTGCTAGGGGGCGCGTGTTTTTACAATGATCCACAACAGTGATGGGCTCTTCAAGAAAAATAACCTTCTGTTTACTAAGCAATCTAAACAAGAGATAACAAATGCTAAAAGAAAAGCTCTACATGGACAGGAACATATCATTGTTATACGTGTAGACATACACTTGAATAGAGGGTTTGTTTTTCGTCAGATGCAGTATATCGTTAGACCGCTTATGATCGATACACCACAGCTGTTAAAAAATGTGGACCGCTCTTCATAAATGCTGTAACTGATCACTTATAAATACATACCAATACCTTCAACTATAGCTAGGGCCAACAAAACTCTTTCACTCACCACAAAACTTCCCCTCACTTCGGACATATCAAACATTGACAACCTGCGAATCCAGATGTTGTACGTCATTATTCACGAAGCACGTAGCCAGAAATGAAAAAAAAACTATATTCAGTTTATATTCCGTGTTATGTCGTCAAATTAGACATTCAGTAGGAATCCATGGTCTGTAATGAATTTTCGTGTCCATTAAATATGTTCGTATTCATAGCGGCCAGCACCTTTATAAGTGATATAAGTGATAAAAGTGCAGAAAACTCAGTTGTTTCTTTTGGGGAGGAATGCTGAAAAACAGATTTCCAAGAATTTGAAGGGTCACCCTCAAATAACGATTTCGATACTTCAATACATGATGTTTAAACGACCCCTAGCTCGCATAGCTCTATGAGATTAGATTACAACGTGGGCAATATATCCTGTAAATTGTAGTTTGAACAGCAGCGAACGCAAACTGGGTAGCAAGGAAACCATTTCCATTTTGCTAAACACTTCATTCACACTTTTGCTATGCATCAACTTCTCCTATTCTTAACCAAGCTACAAGCGTTACAGAAATGTTCGTGACCAGAGCTATCTGTTAGGGGAATGACCAGATGCAACCCTCGGGATGTCTATTGTTTGCTTCTCTAAATAGTCACAGCCAACTATCTTTTTTAATCTGATGTTAATGAACCTTCTCCATGTGAAAACAATTTGAGCTTGTGTATATCTACAATCTCTAAAATGAGTAACAAGCTAGGCTAATCTGACAGTAGACTGGTGGCTGATGTCTTAGTGGACGTTTCCAGTTCCACGAACCTCAACACTTCAACTGTACAAACTATGGGAGTTACCTGCTGTCACCACTGTTTTTTTTGCGAGACAGTGGTACAGGAGATGCAAAGAAGGCACAGTTACCCCGTCCCTGTCAAGGCGGTCGCTAATTCCGACCTAATTCCGATCCAACAAGGAACATCAACATCTGAGTCAGCTTTCTCTCACAGAAATCCATGTAAGTTGTAAATCAGCCATTCACCAATTGACTAAGTTGCACATTATTGAGAGAACAAAGAAGAGCCTGTACTGTCTGTTCACTGACCCGTGACTCCAGCTGTTCAGCTACTTAGTTGTATAATTTAGCTTTCCCCTACATTTTAGCCCAGAAGACTCATTTGAACTGGTGAGAACATTATATTATACACATATGTACTATACTTTCCAGTACTCAAGCACAAGGACACTTTCTTTGTATGCTGGGAAAAAATGGTACATATGTATTCAATTATGTCAGTTATTATCAGTTCAAAATAGTATCCTGGGTTAAAAGATAAGGGAAAGTGCATTTATATAACCCAGCAGATGATCAGCAGAAGTCACAGGCCAATGAACAGACAGGCTCTTCTTTGTTCGCTCAATAATGTGCAACTGAGCCATTAACGAGCCTTCGTGGAGAATCCTATCCTATCAGTCTTTTGATGAAGACAAAAAATATATATTACAGGGTTGTTAATCCAGTGAAATACTACAAGCCCATCATTTACCGTCAAGTATCATTGATGCACTCTTCATCGCTCGCTCTTTGCTCCATGTTAAGTATTTGGGAAGCAATTTTTTAGAAAGAGTGGAGATACTATATGTATTGGTACAGGTTGATTATTATCAATCAATTTCTAGAAAGGAGGCATGTATTATTTGAACTATTTAAATGTTACCACTGCATTCGATTTTTTCATTTCCATGTGATTATTTCACAGGCTCACTGTGAAAAATGGCAAAAATCTATGACGCATATTGACATTTAGCTTATGAACTTCATTGCATTCCAGTGATTTCCAAGCCTCACATGAAGCCCTGTGAATACAGATACCTAGTTGATTTGGTCATCCATGCTGATCAGTCCAGCATTTGAATAGTTCATAGAATATCATACCCGAATAGACACTTACAGACAAACAGTAACACATGAGAAAATACACACAACAGTCAAGGTAGATGAGTTTAATTGACTTCATAATCATAACAATGGCAGAGGGTTAAAAAATTAAGTTACTATCTCATGGAAGAACTACTGAAGTTGGACATGTTACTGAAGTGGGACATGTTACTGAAGTGGGACATGTTACTGAAGTTGGACATGTTACTGAAGTGGGACATGTTACTGAAGTGGGACATGTTACTGAAGTTGGGCATGTTACTGAAGTTGGACATGTTACTGAAGTTGGACATGTTTTCCAAGTTCAGAGACAATAGACTTATCCCCGAGACGTGCTGCATTGTGCATTGTAACCTTATAAAGTTATAAGCTACTCTGCTGATGGAATGTTGATGTAACATTTATGACCAAATCTAATCTTCTCACCGTAACCTGGCCATGTTTGCATATGAAGATCATATTTTCTTCCCTCATGCTCTGTGACATTTCCTTTCACAAATATTTTGTGGTCAAATGGGCATCACAACTTATAACTTCTGAGAGTAATTTGCTACATGTAGTTCATAATTTGGTTAGGTTATAAATTTTATAACTTATGTAAGTTGGTGCCCTGAATGATATTGTAGCACAACATTATTGTATGTAAACTGCTAAATGTTTTTTGCTCTGTCCCATCATACCTTGGGTATGTGGTATTGACCTGAATTCACCTGGATTGTTGAAGCAGTTGGTCTGAGAGTACCAATTTCAAACAAATAGTATATACAGCTCATAATACCTTCAAAAGTACTGAATGTGTTCTGATATTTAGTGTTCGCAGTAACAGGATTCCAATCAGAGTCAAGATGAATCATAGCCCAGACCCGTATCCAGGATATACTCGGGAGTGGTTCACTCTCATGTGAAATGGGCACATCAAGAGCCGGGGTTTGCTGTATAAGGCGAAGGGCAAAGGGATACAGGCCTCCGCATGATCATAGCATTATTACGGACAAAACTTTTATTTTTTCCAAAATGGGGGTTAGCCAAAACACGCTGAAGCCTGCTTGACTAAGGGCCTGTAGCCTATGAAGGTTCTTTAGATGTTTCTGTTTTGAGAAAGTGATGTACATGTAACAGTGGCGTCGGAACCAGGGGGGGGGCGGGGGGGGCGGGGGGGTCCGGGGCCCCCCCACTTTTGATTTAGGGGGCGCTCGAATATCTTTGGGCCCCCCCCTCTTTTCGACACTTCTAACTGATTATGTCCCCACATAAAAATTACAGATAGAGAGCCAGGACATGTAGTGGTGTGTTATAGCTGCCTGTTTTGTTTGTGTTAAACCAGGGATTCGAATGGAGGCGGGCATATTCTTCAATATCGATGCGTGTTTATGCGAAACAAATGTGAAAATAGAACCATAAATCTATATACATGGTGTTCAGATTTATTTCCGGTAAAACGCATCTCAGGCAACCCGAGACCCCAGAGCTTCCGGGGCCTAGGCGTCCCTTCGACCCTCACCGGTCAGGCTGCGAAGATGGCTTATTTTAGCTTTGTGTAAATGAATCGGTAGATACATCATGTAGGAAGCTATTGTCTGAGTCTTCGTGCAGCTGAGAAGGCTCAAGCCTAGAATTGTTGTCCCCAAACTTGGCTATTGTATGCATTGTCTGGTGATTCTTACATGGAGTATGAACCAATGAATCGGTATCATATTGGTTGTAATGTTCCATGATGTGAAGGTCATCATTTTTTGAATTCAGGCATAAAGTATGATTTTTTCAATATCGACGCGTGCTTTAAATGCGAAACAAACATGAAAATAGAGCCATAAATCTGCATACGTTTTTTATATGTTTGAATTTATTTTCGGGAAAACGCTTAGAACGCATCTCCAGAGATCTGGGACTTCGGAGCTTCCAGGGCCTAGGCGGCCCCTGGACCCTCGCCTGTTTGGCTGTGAGGATTTCTTTGTTTTATCTTTGTGTGAATGAATCGTATCTGTAGGCATATTGGTTTCCCTTCCAATAACTAAATGTCATCGTCTTATATGTTTTAGATACAATTAGAAAGTCAAATGGATGCAGGCATGAGGGGCGAGGTTTTCAATATCGATGCGTGCTTATAATTGCGAAAAAATCGTGAAAATAGAACCACAAATCTGCATGCAGTATGATCAGTTTTACTGCTGGGAAAACGCTCAGAACGCATCTCCGGCGATCTAGGACCCCGGAACTTCCGGGGCCTAGGCGGCCCCTGGACCCTCGCCTGTTGGGCTGTGATAGTCGACTGGGCCCCCCCACTTTAAATTACGTTCCGACGCTGCTGTGTAACTACATATTGTTAAAATTGAGCATATATCCAACATTCAATCCTTCCTAGTGTACAATGTATACATCAGGGATTATAGTTGGATTTATAGGAAAGTCTATGTATCATGTACAATGTAATCTTTGGTTCATTTTCCCTAGAAAACGTTACTGAAAAAATGCTTTATAGATTCTATATAGTCTTAACATGTAACTACTTGGCATCATCATCATATTAGTAAAATGTTGTTCAAATCTAGCTAGAGATGTTGTTCCAATGTATGTATCCAGTCAACTGCAGAACCCACCATCAAAAATTCAACTCATTTCATAGATTTTTGCATTAAACTGGAGACGTTCAGGTCCTGAAGGTGTAACTGTGTGTGCATTATTGACCAGAACATTGTACTGGTCAGTTTGAAAAATACATCAGACCTTGCTGTGGTTGGTCAGTTTTATAGGAATCAAGATGTATTCTTATCTAACTGCAAGGGCCTCACCAGGAGGAAATGTACATATCCTCCTGCTGTTCTCTGAAGATTAATCTATAGTCCAGTTCTCCCCATTTCTTCCTGATCCATTTCTGCATCAACACAACCATATTCAGTCAAAAACCACAGGTGCTATGTCTATCACAATTTAGGTCGCTGGAGTAGTTTCATGAAGTTTTCACTTTCTTTACAGGTGGTTTTCCTTCTGTATTATCAGATGTGCTCTCTTTTCCCTTGATCCTTTGTTGCTTTCGTTCCAAATATTCTTTCATGTTGTCCACTCTAGCTTTTCTTAACACTGAATATATATTCTCAACATCTAATGAATCTGAAAAGAGAGAAAGAGGACATCATATCAATCTAACCAGTTAAGCACAGTATTGGTACTGGTTAACCTTCAGCAAGTTGGTTACCCATAAATGTGTGACATCTGCACCGATTTCTACACATTACGTTTCAGGGACACATTTTTTAAGCAATTCATGCATTTTCTCTTGTGACGTCATGATATTCAATGTCATACTATTTGTTGGCGTGGCATTTACCAATGTCATATCATCTCATTATTGAGGCTTTTCGAAAGTGAAACTACCGGAATAGCAAGCAGAATTTATCAAGCTATCCATAACCTTTTTGTCTGACTTCAGCAGATATGTCCTAAGAGGAAATTTCCGGGAAGGGTAACAGTATATTGTCAACAGCTATAACCGTAACTACAAACCAACAGTGACATTTTGCCCATTTTTAAGAACCTGACAACTCTGTATACGATCTATAGACATCATACTCCAATAGGAGAATCCATCCAGATACATAGAAAATTGATTCTACATGCCATTATGTTTTTTCCATGTCATCCAGTGACCATGCAGGTCATATTAGTTATGTATATTACGTGCGCATTTTAGATTCAATTGTTAAACAGAGTAAAGGTACTGATTAACCTAACTCAGTCAAGCAGAGTATCCGACCTGGTTAATCTGAAACACAGTTAAGCAGAGTGTTGGTAGTGGTAATGAACACCTGAGGAGTTATGTTTTACCAGTGAAAAATGAGGAGCCTCTCCCTGCATGAAGTCAGTTGATACACTGAATTCATTCACTTTTTTTGTTTTTTTTAGTACAAACCCGTGGGCATTTATTAATGATTTCAGCAGCCACGATTTAACATTGTCCTGTGCATACTCACGTGGCCATGAGGTAAAGAGCTTATTATTAAGATATAACAGAATTATAGTTTATCAAGTGTCAAAAGACTGAGATTCATCATAGTTCTTCAATAGAAATAAACTTTATAACTGCAGTAACTTATGCCCAAATAAACATCCCTTTGAAACTATATATACAAGTAGGCATACATTCATTGTTGAGCCGCCGTTACCCACACATAATTGCAATAAATATATATCTGCAAACGTCATGCCTCTGTGGTGTCTACACTGAATTCATGCTCAGTGACTTCACATGCTCAGTCTGGGTATAGATTGGGTAGTACTCCCACACTTAATATATGAGGGGAATGTTATTAACTAGCTAAACTGGCAGAAATTAGGTGAAGATACTTTAAACAATTATCATATTTGAACACAGGGGTAGTATGCTTACAATGACACAAATGTTCATACACTAAAGTCAGAGGTATTCACGCAGGATGGCAAAACATATACTTCCCCATATTTAAACATAGGACTATGACAAGTACTAGCAATGACTGCCAGACTGCTTAGCCAGTGGGATCACTGGGGTGTGAAATCTGTAATATTGGGCACGTCCTATTCTCAACATGAAAAACTCACCTTTAAAAAACTGCCAATCCTCGTTTATCACTTGGACTAATGCATACACATCAGGGTTACAAGCTGTTACATCTTCAACCTGCAAATACATTGACAGAATTTTGAAAATGCAATCAACCTCAAAATGTGAAAAGAACAAATGACATTTTATGAAAAGTTGAAGACATAATATACATTTGTCAAATCAAATCTTTATTATTATTTTTTTATTTGAAAACTCCTCAGGGCTGCTGGACTAATAAGATTGAAGGTGTAGACCGATGGGGGAGATGCATGCATTCTGTAGTGTACAATGATGTGAGCTTCTGGAATACTATCCACACACGTCTGGTTACATATCACCAAACAGGCCCAGGTCAATCTGTCGAGAATTGACTTGACTGGGTTTGCAAAAATGCCAGAATATGAGGTGGGGGCAAAGCTTAGTTTAAAGTTATAGGGTGGGACTCGGTACCTTGGAGGGTGGGATAACCACTGTGACAGTACAGTGAATACATTTTATCAGTGTGCAAAAAAATGATGTAACTTTCTGGTGGAAGGTGGGAGGGGGGGGGTTGCAAAGAACTGACATGTTACGTTCACCTCAAATCGTCAACAGAACATTATGAATCTTATATCGAGCTTTCCACAATTATGCTACATGCTTAATGGCATGTCGGTCATGTAAGACGAAGTGACAGGAAATTACGGGATTTCCAATAGTGGTAAATGGGCAAGTGATCGGCCATTATTCCACTTGCTAATATGTCGATTCATATTGAAAAGCAGCATCTCCTCTCACATGAACTATATGCCAACTTCATTCAGGCAAGACATTTTCAGGGGCAATGTTACAAAGAAATTTTAAAAAAGCAAAAATCTGCGTTCTGGACATTATAAAGCATAGCAGATGATGTCCAACTGTGAGATATACCTATAGAACAAGCAGCAAAACAAAGCGATATTAAACAGATCGTCTGTGAGATTACCAAATGTCTATGACAAAATTCAGATAGTCACCAAGGAAACAGATACCTAAAAAGTGAAAAATAGCCTTGAAGCTAAATGCTCTTCAAGGTAAAACACTTCAAGGTTTTCTGGCCATTAAAGACTGAGATAACAAGGGATAAATGGAAGTTACATGCAGACCCAACCAAGATTTACTGGATCAAGAGTAGATGAGAAATACTGTCCTACATCGTGACTATGGGCGTCGCCAGCATTTCTTGAGAGGGGGTCATTTATCAGACAGCAAACTCCGAACAGCGCATGTCAGCTGAACGACTATCATCTGGCTACAAGCACTGCCCGCAGTCGAATGCTCTAGCACAGATCCGAAGACCAGGGAACACGTGGGTTTGTTACGATGGGACTAATCACACACATATGCAGCTTCCTACGCAAATAGATTCGTTGAGAACGGTGAGAAAATCAAGAATCTAACTTCTTTTTCGGTGTAAGCTATTTATTACATACATTTGGGATATAATTGGTTGATGAAACAAAGGCTTTTAGCGGAAAGAAGGAAGGTATATATTGTGGAGTAATCTCAACACTGAGAGTGTGTTAACGATATTTTCAATTGCGGGCAGTGCTTGTAGCCAGACGATAGTCGTTCAGCTGACATGCGCTGTTCGGAGTTTGATCAGAGAGCCCAGTACTGTGCTGTCCAGCATAGGAAAATAACATACGATTGGGCACTGAAGGGAGGTCATTCGCACCCAATGACCCTAGCAACGCCCTTGATGACGGAAGATGAATTGACAATTGACTACCAGGAAATCAACGAAGCAACGTCTCTGAGAAGTTGTGAATGAATTCTACAGTGCCTGACGGCAGAATTGTCACATGATATCGGAGACGACGTACCAGATACATCAGACATGTGATGTATTTGGATTAGGCTACTTTGAGCCCCTTGTATCAATGTCTGTTCGATGAACCACTTGTCTGTCAGTGAGTTATTCAGCTTTAACGGACATGGGAACCATACAGGTTCAAAAATATGTCAATGCATTCATGCAAAACCCCCCAACTCTAAGTATTTAGTTTCATGTGAGGTGTGAATTAGGGACTGTTACAACCTATTAACCCAAAAATGTCCGTAAAATTTGTGTGTTTGTGGAACTAGGACAAGGTCAATATGATTCATCTTTAATAAGATACATCAATCAATTCACAATGTAGTAGTGGCTTGTTAGGATCATTTAAAACATATTGTGGTTACATATTGTACTTAGTTATACTTTACTCCATGAGGGGGGAGGGGGAAGGATATGTCAGGTCACTCATCTCTAGTGGAGTTCTGGTAACTAACCACCTGCATATGCGGTGTGAAGTTAGAAAGGTCAACTATGATGCTGTTGTTGGACAACAGCATCAAACCTACATTTACCAAATACATGTACAGGTAATTTGGATTCTAGGATTACATAACTTGACCATAAAAAAACACAGGTAGATTATTTTATAGGCTTCCAGTTGATACTCAAATGTATCTGTGGTAAAGATATAGAAAGGGCGTCAAAAGGGCACATCAGGGGGTTCACTGTATAAGGCAAAGGGGCACATAAGGGTTTTCACTTCAGTCTGAAAAGGGCATTTGTATTTTTAAATACAGGGGAGTTCATCAGATTTCTTCTTGGCTACAGGGTTTTAATCCTTCCAAGAATATTGGGCTAACAGCACTAACACCTGTGCCATATAATTTTGGGGGGAATTAGGTTAACGAGTCATCTTTGAATATTCTGTGTACAAATGTCTAAATGATCACTACCCGCATTATACAAGAGATCTCTTCTCGACCAATAT
The DNA here is from genome assembly GCA_036873755.1 of Hanleya hanleyi. Lineage (NCBI taxonomy): Eukaryota > Metazoa > Mollusca > Polyplacophora > Lepidopleurida > Hanleyidae > Hanleya > Hanleya hanleyi. Next base: position 79,585 of record JAVTVY010031517.1, on the reverse strand, counting down.
CCCTAGTAACAGGATTCTCCGTTCTCACACAAATAACAATTTGACAATTCTCCTTCCACATTCTGAACTATTCAAAAAGTCTCTGTCATACTCTGGTTCAGTTTTGTGGAATTCACTAAAACCAGAATGCCATAGTGGTTTTTCAGTGCAGGGATTCTAAATGAGGTGCTGGTTAATAAATAGTTGGATATGGGGTGTAAATCTGAAAAGGTTACACTTATCAATACTCTTTTACCAGATATACTGTTAATGGCAATAAATCTACTTCTGTCCAATATTGCTCATGTTCAATGCTACATGTACGTATATATGTATATGAACAGTAACAGTTCCAGAGCCGCCAGACTTGGAAATTCTCGTAAAAGCTTCCTTTAACAAAACGATGTTCCAAATGACCTCCTCAGAACTTCTCAAGCTGAATTTCCTCCAAAAGGTGTGAATGCCAAATAAACCAAAGAGGATCAAAAGAATGAAAGGTAAGCTGGAGCCGCACAGCTAGGTTGCAGGTTACATTCTGTGTTCATCTCTCTCTGTTCCATCGTCTATGTCCAAGTTCCATATCAAGTTCCAATGAGCTCTCTCTCTCTCTCTCTCTCTCTCTCATATTAAGGGGATTCGTTAACTTTCATATGCTAAAGAGTTGATGGTAAATCCCCCTAAGTAACAGTCTTATATTAAAGTACTACTTTAAACTATAATTTGATCTTGATAAAATAGGTCAGGGTCAGTCATTTTTAATAGGCTTCCCTTCACCTGACACATATGTGGTATGAATTCACAATGCCTGGCTATAATTGTTCTTGAGATATCGTGTTCACAAGAAAGATGGCGAGACGGACAGACAGACAGACAGACAGACAGGTCTGATGACGACAATACCCTTAGCAAGTTTAGGACACTTTTGAGGGATTAATATTTATTATTCATTCTCAATTGTATAAATGTTGGTATTGTGGAATATATCGGGGAAACTTCCAGTAAACAAAGGTAAAAAAAAGTTCCTTAAAGTAAAGATACACATACTTTTGAAAGGCTACCATCCTCAAATCTCCATAATGAAACTGTTTCTCCCTCCACAGGCAAGAGAGCCCAAACCAGTCCATCATCATCTATACAGATGTCCCATGGAGGTTTAGGGTGAAAGATGTCTTGTTTCAAATCCATTGAAATGGCAGTAGTTTTCTCCGTTTTCAAAATTATGGAATACACATGCATCAGTGGACAGCTGAAATTGAGGGAGGAAATAATTTCTCAATTTTAGAATTCTATCATTAATGGCTCTTATAATGTTTCATGATATAACATTGAAGACTCCCGTCCATGGTGCACCGGCAGTGCGACACACGGCATAAGTTTGTGGTTTGTACATTTTCTCTCCTGTCCATGTCTACAGCATGGGGCAGATTTTTAACAATTGAAAACAGCCCAATGGGCTACAATATCACTTGGCTATCAGTTATTGTCTACACTCAGCAATCATGCATTGCATAAGATGTATTTTTAGAACTTTGACAACAAGGTTAACTAAAATGTGAACTAGTAGGATTGACTGTAGTTCTCCCATATAAGAAATACATAGGAAGTTGGGCCAGGTCAGCTTTTGCCAAGGCCTAACTCTTTGCCCCAAAGAGGGTTGCTACCATTGCCCCATAATGATGCCATTTGACGCCCCATTCCATTTCTTAATCACGCCATTTGACACCTCAAATAAATTAATAAATTCGTTAGCTCAACTCATTAACAATTATGTCAAGCAGTAATAAATATGCTGAATCACTTATCCTTCTCCATGTGAAGGTAAAATATTTATAGTTATACCAGTAACCTGAGGCACCATAGTATTGTTTTGTATGTGACAGTTCAGGGGTGAACGTTCTAAAGTGTCTATGGGGCAGTCCAGCATCTGCTCTATGGCTCAGAAAAAGGCATCATATGGCGTAATCATGGGGCAAAGATGTAATTGATGACAAAACATTTGCACTGAGGTTCTGGTAGAGCATGACTATATTCTTAGCTCTGAACAGACTCTTGTTTTTAGCTCATAATCAAATCAAGTAATTTTACCTTGGAAATATAGATCAAGGTCAGTCATCTTCAACAGCTTTCTGGTCTATTCTAACTTAATTGCATATGAAACATGAATTCAGAGATCTTAAAATAACATAAAATTTGACCTTTAGAAAATAGGTCAAGGTCAGCGATTTTCAATAGACTTCAGGTCTAGCCATATGTGGGATAAATTTGGACAAAGTAGATATAATCCTTCATGAATATTGTACTAGATAGTATCTGACCTGGATAAAATAGGTCAAGGTCAGTTATCTTCAGTACACCTCTGAACCATTGCCAGTTGTATACATAGTATTAAGGCCACCTATATTCTTCATGTTACGTCATAATAAACAGTATATGACCTTGAAGAAATAGGTCAAGGTCAGTCAACTGGGATAGGCTTCTAGTCAATCCAAAGTTGCATATGTAATATGAATTTGGAGACCCTAGCTTTAACCTTCGAGAAATATAGCAAACACTAGAATTTGACCTTGATTAAATAGGTCAAGGTCAGTCATTTTCAAAAGGCTTCTGACCCTTCACCAGATGCATACGTGGTATGAATTTACAATGCCTGGCTATAATCCTTCTTGAGATATAAGAAAGATAGACGATGCGGACGACAAAACACTTCGGGCAAAATTTGCCCAAGGGGTAATAGCTGGTGAATATGCATCAAATTAGATCTATCCCAATGAAGGACCATTATGCTTACACTGCTTGCTTGCTAGGTCGAACTTTCTGTCTAAGGATTAATGGCAACTATATGGGGAATCAGGGATTACATGTACATGCCTTAATGACATTAATTTATGTAGTTTGGGTGGTATATGATATATGCTCTAATACTTCAACCAGAGAAAATGCTGTTTCTCACCCCGGAATATTGGGGTGACAAAATCTATCACAGTGAAACCTGGTAATACTGACTGACCATGAGACTGAGTAAAAATGTGGGGTTTGGCAGTGTGCCAGTTTTTTTCAGGGCCCATGATAGTATATGTACCTTCGGTATTTCCATAGCTTCCGACAGACCCAACGACAACAATGCTAAAGGAAGGAAGTAAAACTGCAGCCTACTATTTATAACCATCTGTTGTTTCTGTCGGTTTTGACAGGGTTGCCGGGATTCCAATTTTTCCAGGGGTCGGTATTACCAAGTTTCACTGTAGTATGGAATGAAACAAGGAACTTATGGAAGTGGATCCAATTTATCAGAGTGGTTGATCAAAATCAGAAGCAAATCTTGAAAAGATTACATGTTGACCGGGTGACTGATTTATTAGAGCAAATATTTCAGTCCATATACTTACTTGTCATAGGTAACAATGAGGGACCTTTGATTAGGACAATAACAGATACATTTCACAGCAGGAACAGATTTGTCTCTCATCTCTCCACTAGCCCCCTCAACACCAGACTTCATGGACCAGGGGACACAAAACAACTCCTCCCCATCATCGCATGACCACAGTCTTAGACTGCCATCCTGTAGAGCAGAGAAAAATTATGTACAGGGCTTTATATTACGCTAATTTGGGCACACCCTCTATTAGATTACGCTAAAGTGCCCAAATTAAAAATACATGTAAGATGGATTAATAACAGGATGCAAATTGCTGAAAAAGTTAAAAAAGTAACCAGTTATTAATTTCCTGTTGAATACTTGCCAACAAACTAAATATTTTGTACATTTTTAGAATTCTTTCTCTCCCCAAACTTCATATAATTTGGGCATATTTAATTTGGGCACACCCTTAAAAGGTGTGAACAACATGTAATATAAAGCCCTGATGTAACCCGCTATCTCAACATAAGCCAAATGGCCCTCACAGGAACTGGGCGCACACCTTATTTAGGAGTGTCCCTGATCCACACCTTACTTGCCCTTATATGCGCCCTGTGCAGCCGCTGTGCCCTAACTGTAACCTATTCCTCCAGCCCCTCCAGCCTGCTGCACCCCAGAAATAACTGTACTTTGTCACTGTGCCCTAAGCCCTATATGCACCTTATTTAGTTGCAAACATTTGCTTTTGAAGATGACTGCACCCTATCTGTGCCCTGTGGACATTTTTTCCAGAATTCAGAATGTGCCGTAATTACGCCCTCTGGACACATACCATCTTACCCAAAGTTTAGAGTGAGCCCTACATGTATACTTGTGCCTTCTGAACTTTTTTCCACCTAAACCAAATTATTCAAAAATTCAGCATTTTTCACTATTCTGGACTTCAAATTCAAGTGACATACATATGTATAGACTGTGATATAATATTATTTCAGGCAAAACCCCAAGTTTTGCTTTTGTAGAAGAAAACAGATATTGTGCCTCATCTGCATGTAATATCTATATGAATTACCAGTGCATCATTCATGCTATTATTCTGAGAGTGTATCCTAATCGCACCCTATACGCACCTTATATTTATTGACTGCACAATAGCAAGTTATTTGATCAGTCAAAATTGTCACATGACCTGTATCTTCTTCGCTGATGTAATGAAAGAAGGCAGACACTGGTTTTCGGAAAAAAAATCTAAACTGTGGGATTTCATGCCCATTCAACAGGGTAATGTGAAGAGATTCAAGTGTGTGTAAAAGATATGTGGAGACAAAAACTCAAGGAAGAGTGAACAGAAACATCAGAATGATTGACTATAGTACATCAATTGAATTCAAACCATGAATGCACAATGTAGATCAAGATATATGTACCTGCAAAGTAAAATTGGACAATTAGATGAGCCAGTCAGATTCCGATAAATCCTGTTCAAAGCTTACGAACATTTCACGTTTCTTTTTCTTTTCCAATGTTTTTCACTTTATTTGCATCTTCTATTTATGCATACTGTTCTGTTCCTCAACTGCACCCTGAACTGTGCCCTATCAGTACAACATTCATGATTTCTGAGGGTGTGTCATTGTAAGGGGGGGAGCTTGTAATAAATGAAAAACATTTGATAGCCTCTGCTCACTGACATGTGACCAGCTGTCTCTGCTTCTCTCACAAATCTCTGGGTAGTAAGATTTCATCAGTTTCTCTCACTGTGGGGAATGTTATTAACTAGTGATAAATTAAATGCGCATCCTACTATTTTATTATGAAAAAAAAATTCAATAAGGTTAGATATTTATTATTTCTTATTGTAAGGCTTGTTATCCCCTTTCAAGCCAAAAGGTCAAATCAGGTGACAATGAATCAGGCCCAATCTGTTTGTCCATCTATCAATCTCACATTGTCTTAATAACATGGCAAACAGAAAACTTTTTTTAATTTAATGGTTTCCAGTATATTTAGTATTCCATTATATCAGGTGTAGTGTATTGATAAATTAGCATAGAAAAGTCCTGTCAGATGTGTTGGTTGCAACATGGATGGAATGTGCACTTATATTGAACTTAATGTAAGATAGTGCAGTTTGTGATTCTGTACAGGGAAAAATAATAAAACAATACATTTTTTTTGATAAATCATGATTCTGAAATACTGAGCAAGAATTGAAGAAAATTTATTCCACCAAATGGCCCTGAGAACAATTATGCTGTAAGTTAGTAAACAACACATATATGGAAGGATGCTCTGGCTTTAACACAGATCTGGCCGGGGCCGTGTCTTGGACTATAGTGAACATGTCGCTTCTGTAAACAGCTTGCAGATGACATTTCTCATTGTACAGCGCAAAGGCTTAACTTATACAGATTTGAATAAGACAGGGCTGTGTCCATACAAACTAAGGTTTTGTTTGCTCTCTAGTAAAACAGCTGGACATATTCAGTCGGGTATTAGACGCACTCCAGAATATTCATCATGGCATACAGCACATAAAGTCAACATAAACCTTGAAATTCATTCAACTCGGGAATAATTGGTCGCAATAATATATCTACATGTGTGTCTCTTATTATGCGTTGCCTGGGACAGTCGGACAAAAGATCACGTTTATTAATATGAACATATAGCCGTGTTTCCTCGAAATTGGAGGAAAATATAGGAGACTCTGGAATTATTTTACATCTTCGACTGTATCACACAGCACAATCACAAATAAACTAGTTGCAATTAACAATGCATTTCCTCTGAAACATAGAACAGAAAAAAAGATGATTATTTTGAACAAATTTCCCGATTCCTGGTTGGGTTCCTCAATCTGGTGGTTGCTTGTTCGAATCCCGCAATCGAACAATTTTCAGCACTAGAATCTGTGCTATGCTAAGATAATGCAATATATATATCTCAAAATAACGAAAATACCATTATATGATCACTTTCTAGATGCCCAAAAAATATCTTTCTGGTTTTTAGTCATCCATAATAATCTAAATATGAAACATTGGGCATAATTACATGTATTTATATCCAAAACCAATATAATGATACCTATTCAATTTTAGATATACAAACTGGAAATACACATACATGTATATGCCATGACAATTTTTTGTATCTATTTAACAAATGACCATATTCCTCCAATTAAATTTTAATTATTTTGGGATTCAATTTTACTTTGGTCACCTTACTGTATAATTGATATTTTCTTACTTTTTATCCATACATTTAAGTTGCTTGAATTTCTCGGGAACAACAAATTTGCGTGCATCAATTTAATTCAGAGAATCAGGCGTGTTTACCTTGAATTAGTGGTTGAGCTGTATTAGTGAAGGGTTCAATATTGTTTTGTGACAAAGTCCTCCAGTAACTGCTGTTACGACAACGTGTACCCATGTGCTCCTGGGAGAACGTGGTTCCGGGGAAGGGGCGCAGTGATACTGGCGTAAACACTGGTGACTCATGACGATACTGTTACAGAGAGGTGTGTGGTTGTCATAGAAACGTGATTGCTCTTAACACATGTGCTCATTTAGAGTGAAGGGTATAAGTGGGGAGGGGATAGAACATTTATATACTTGTCCCAGGTAAGAGAGAGAGAGAGAGAGAGAAACTGTAGGATAGATGTGACAATCTTCACAATATTCACAGGTGCAGGTCATACAAATTAAAACCTTAAATCTTTCAGAAATGTCAAAATTCTGTTTGTCAAATCTCGGGAAGACTAAATTATAATAACAAATAAATCTCCATATTGATGATATCATTGTATGCATATGTAAGATATTAAAGATTGGGTAGTGTTGCAGATAAAATGTTTCCCACATTCTCTCAAACGCATGCCATCTACATTCAGCCTTTGGACTGTATCAGCAGTGATAGCCCCAAAAGGAAAGTGAGTTAACTCTCCTTGAATCATTGACTCTAAGGTTGGAGGTATCTAAATTAGCTTACAATAGCACATTCCCTCACAATTATCGCTAGCTTTGTTACTCAATATTGGCTAAATCGGTCATGAATATGACAAGAGCATAAATTTTCACCTTGAAACAATGATCTGATTCCACTTTTAGATGAAAAACATTCTTTTCAAGAAAAAATCTTCACTGGTAGTATAAAGTTGTAAAAAAAAAACCCAGAAAGGTAAACCTAACCATTCCAGCTGACTGTGAATGCCAGTTATTCAGGTGCCATAAATTTGATTACTCTGGGGAATTCATTAATGGGAATTAAACCAGCGTACATGAAGTGCCATGGTGGCCAAATACTAATGTCAAGATTAGAAAGTGATTGATATGCTTGAAACACTAATTAATATATAAATCATGAGTTGACACAAGCAGATACATGTAGGAAGCCTACTGTCTCCATGTGATTATGTAATAGGCTAGCGGACTTGAGATTTTATGAATGGTCAAAACGGTTAATATAATTATATCATGGTTTCAAGCCATCTTGACTCCTGGAATACTACAGAACTACTCTCATAACAGCAGATTTTCTCAGTTAGCATTAACTTCAAGCAGACAAGAGAAAGCCTGCAGGGGGCGTATAATTATACAGCCAAAATTGTATACCATCACATCAAAGACAATTCTGATCAAGATATGTACACCTCCAAATTCAAGCCAAATGCTAACCCTGGTCTGAAGTTTAATCGACAACATGAATGGATCTCAAAGTTTCCACTTTCCTAAACTGTCCCAGAGGGTGGTCAAATTGTTTTGATGCTCATCAGCACCATCTGGTGTTTAACAGAAGCCATGGAGAATTCAGGTAAATTCCCCAAACAAGGGAGATAGCCAACAAAGTTTGACCAAAAAATCTTCAAAGGTTCTGGAGGATTTCAGGTTTGGAATAGTGGTGGTTGCGGGTTGGTAGTGGATCCCACGAATGTCGTTTCTCATGACAACAAGAGTACCGCTATCCACTTTGTGGAAATGCTCTAATTAGTGCTATATGTATGAGAGATGAAATAATCTGATTCTCACCCCACCTCCTGATATGATCACATCATCTTCTTTTATGTACAGCAGTTTAGAGACAAATCTGAAGAGAGAAAAGATAACAGTCATTAGAGAAGGCCTTCTTCCATTGTTGGAGTTTGTAACCTCCTAAAATATCAGTGTTACATCCTCTGACTGCATTGTGCAGAAAAACACGGTGAGCATGCACAGTCGGTCTGTTTCAATTTTGATCCACACATGGAGAATGTATAGATACGAGATCGAAATGCATCCATTATATCTTGTAAAAGAATTAACAAATTTTATGCTGAATTATTACAAAAGAACGCACGGTACAACAGGTTGTTTAACTCTGACATGCTGAGCCTACTCCACTGTTTACAAGCGGATGATGCTGAATGGCCTAGAGCCATATGCGCACAAAAGCTGCATGTCACCAATGTACCGCAGTGCAAACAGAGGGTATATCTGACAGTAGGAGGTATACAATCATGCCATGAGAGTTTAGGGAAGGTAACACATTTTAGAGTATGTACATGCAGCACCTGATCATATCAAGTATATACACTTCCAGACTCAAAAATGTGGACATGCAGGGAATTATTTAATGCACTTATACCATAGTATCAAGGGGTATTACAATATAAACGCTTAGCATGAGTAAGAGGAACTTGTTGTAATGGTAATGACACTTGAACTAAACCACTGACACTGGTTGCCATGTTAATGATGTTTAAAGTGAAATATGAAAACTGGTAATTGCTATGGTGATCCAATCATATATGTCGCTATGTGGGATCTTACTTGTTTCAATAAAATTTGATATTCAGAGTGCCCAGGTCATGAATATTTGATAGCCTCATGACATCACAGCTGCACTTAAACTACTTTACTTGCAGTCGGGGAGGGGGGACATTGTCATCGTCTCACTTTATCCCAAGGATTATGCCAAGGACCAGTCCATATATCTACCCGCTATTATGGCGTCACACAGTCTGGAGCGCAGCAACATGAGAAGATATCCTGCCAGTGTGGTGTCTGAATTGCCTGAGCCAACCAAAACACCCCTACCATTAATGTCACATTCAAAGCACTATGAAGACTTCTCGGGATTGATTGACACTCCCATTACTGCAAGTCGGTTAGATCCCACAAATGACATATCCAAATTGGGGAGCAAATAGGATTTAATTTTAATTAGATTGGCTATAATGATGATACTCAAATTATATGTAAAATTCGAAGAAACTTGAGCCAATTAGGCAGTATCCACAGGGACATACATACCACTCCATATTACATTATCAAAAGTAATGATTACATATGATATAGTTTATTGATAAGAGTTCCAGAACTATTAATATCAAATTAGATTAAGCTTTAGGGTGCTGTAACCTTCACCAGTAACATGCCCCCCCCACCCCCTCTCAAATAAATAGGTTCATTTGAAATCCAAGGACAACACACCTGTAAAGTTTGGAGAAGTTCAGTCAATCAGAACTTTAGACAGTCTGGAAAAATTTCTAGAGTGTTGTATATCTTTTTTGACCCCAAAATCAATAGGTTCCTTTGGAATGGCATGGACAGCACAGCTATAAAGTTTGGACATGTTCAGTGGAAGATATCATTCAAGATATCATCTGGACAAGTTGTAGCATTACAGGTGAACTAACAGAAGGACAAAGGCAAAAATACATGTATGCCAATTTGACCAAATTACATTAAAGTCAATAGCATAAAATACTTGCAAACAACAAAGTGCATCATTTCTTCAACACTTCTCTTGGGCAGAGGTTTGTTGTTTGGGATTTTTCTCTCCTCACACTACTACTGTATACAAGATGCAGCCTCTGTTTCATGATGTATTTTTTAGGGGAATGAAGGGAAGTAACTCTTGAAGTAATGCTTGAAACAGGGACTGGACGTGATATGTCACAAGAGAGCTAACTTAGCAAGAAAACATGGACATTTTACTTTCCATTTTTTGTCACCAATGAAAACTCTGTATTCTGACCCTGCCTCCAACTCAAAAGATTTGATTGGTTCATTATTATACACATGCTGGAAGCCATGCGTTCATGTGACATCAATCATCAGAATGGCGTTACTACCATGACATCAACAATGGGAATAATGTTACTTTCGTGACATCACAGTATGGCATTAGAGTGAAATTATTACAACTGTTGCGACTAAAGGTAAAAAAACATGTCAGTCATTCAGGCTGACCACACCTCCAAATTAAAGCTTCACACCAGGAAACACATCTAAATGTCCAGTCTCTATTTCAATTTATTTCTTTTCTCAATTTTTTTTTTCAAACTTATTTTTTTTTCAAACTTTTTCAATATTGAATGTTGTATTGTTGATAAATAGTACATATAGAGATACATCCAGCCTAACGGCCACTGTTGTCAATCAAAACAACCATGCCAGTTTCAAATTTTGAGATGCATATAACGGCAGTGATTTCATGCTTGGACAAATATAAGGGCGCCGGCAAGTTATATGCTTGGACAATGGTTGTGAGAGGATTCTATGCACATAGGGTCTGCAAAAATGTGTCAATTAATAAAGAGTGGTTTACACCTCTCTGCTAAAACATGGCAGCCCAGTGTGGTATTGACACAAACAGCTCCAGGAGGATGGGAGCTAAAGGATGTGTGGTGCCAAATCAGCAGGACAGGCGTTTACAGAGAAAACACCTCTTGATAGTCTCCGAGTGCTGAGATAACACCAACATAGCTCCTATTAATTCTTTGCTGTTTGTGTAGCAATAAACAAATGAAGTGAGATTGGCCCATGATAATGGGACAACACTCGGCTCATAATGGTTCCATCTTAACTGCTGTACTGTGATCTGTTCCACACACAATACCTGGATAACAAAAACGAAGTTCCTAATCTTTCTGATTTGCGACAGAGCTTATAGGGCAGACAGGTAAAGACGAGTCATAAACACAGATCCTCCAACTGCTGCAGCTGCCAGTTTATCATTGACGATAATGTATGCAGACATATCTGTATATCAGGTGCATTCACCTGCAGATACAGACACCGACAGGCATCAAATTATTTTCTTTCTTTTAAAATTCTTTGGCATATATACAATGTTATATCATATCTATTTAGGATAAACATTATATGTACAACAATGTATATCATTTTTCAGCAACTATTTGCCTGCATGTGTATAAGAATTCTATGACTTCACAAAATTATAAGCAAGAAAAACCAAAAAGTCTCAATTTGACTTTTAAATTGGAATTCAAAAAAAAAATTATAACAAAATGTTGATTCTCAGGAGTAAACAGCACTACACAACATATTTCATTTTCCACTTGTTTTCTTCTTTAATTTATTATTTCTAGTATCAATGCATCTTTCCATGAGTAAGGCACTTCGAAAACTGGATATAAAATTCCATGATGAATGAAAGAAATGTTATTTAAGTCACGACAATTTATTTTGTTATCTTCAGGCGATGTGTAAACTATGTAAATGGTATATGTAGCTGATAGGTACAGAAAAGTTACATATATGGCTGAAACAACCGAAGAAATGTTATGGATAATTATGGCAATACAAGTATTCTAATTTCCGGGCCACCATCTTGAATCAGCAAAAGGGAGGTAAGTTTGACCTAGAAAATTACTAAATCGCAAGAGCTGATAGGTTTCAAAATCAATATGCTTCTTGATTACCATGCATTTGAAACATACTTAAAATGACATCGTAATCCACATCCTTATGATATGAACAACAGGATTTTCCATTTTTCCCCTTATTTCCTTGACCTTCTGACTGCAAACTAATTGTGTTCTTGTTTGCCTCATTGCCAAAGTATACCCAAATCTTTGAACCAATTCATTACCAGGAACTGCAATTTTAGGAGGTTTTTTTCTTCACACAGTTTCTTGCTCAAGTGACCGGCTTAAATGTTGACTTTAAAATGAATGGGTTCTTATTTGTCACACAAGTGAGCGAATTTTGACCTCAAAATAAGATTTCTTCTTTGAGCCATGGGCAAGAATATATAGTACCAAACCATAAGCAGGAACTGGAAATTTTACTGGAAGGTTTTCTTGCTCAAGTGACACTGACCTTTGAACTTTGGACAAGGAAATATATAGGGTTCTTCTTAGTTCCATGGACAAGGTCACAATAAAAGGTGCATACACATCCATAATTCACTGGAGATATCGCACGGACAAGAAAAGCTGGGCACAAATCCTGATCACAATATTATATAGGACCTCATTTTGTGACGGGCATATAAAACCAAACCAGTTGAGTATAGCAGGTCATATAATAGGTCATCTCAAAACTTGATTCTAGCGATAAAATGTATATCTTTGCATGCACCTTGGGCAAGACTAGGAACTGAAACTTTTATATATTTTTTTGTGGATTGCGCAAGAGACATTGACCTTTGACCTTTTGACCTCAAAATGCATATAGGATTCTTCTGTTTCCTACTCTGGAAATGGAGATATCACAAGGACGAGAAAACCGAAGGACGGAAATCGTGGTCACAATAAATGGCCTCATTTTGTGAAGGGCATGGATAAACCAGACCAGTTAAGTACAAGGTTGATCTCAAAACATTTTTTTCAGTAATAAAAATGTGTATCTTTGCATCTGCATTTTAAGTGTATTCCTAAAGAGATCAGGACTGAATTTGCAGGACATATTTATGTTTTGGTCACCATAATTAAGCAAGAAAAACCGAAAAGTATCAAATATTATTTATAAAACCAATGGTCTCCAAAATTAACCAATGAGCCAGAATACAATCCATAGCCTAGTCAATGAGAGAGAGAGAGAGAGAATTAAGGTTTAACGTCGCATTCAGCACCTAGTCAATGAGACTTTGGGTCTTCTTTTAAATTCTATTGTTCATGTACAATTAAATTGACCATCTATCAATCTTACCAATGCACATGTGCACCTATTACATTAAACAAACTAACTTTAAATACAGCCGTCTATAAATGTCAAAAGGGAAACATGTGTCTTTGTCTAGGCAATAACTACTTCAAAGTAACATACATGTAACGGTAAAAAATGTCATCGTTTGTTAAGTGTCAATCACCTTTCACTGCATAAAGAAATGTAAACAAGCAATTAAAATCTAATTGCACACATGGTGCATGAATCATGATATAATTAATGACACAGATTTCACTGACCAAAATCACCCTGCACTTCAGATTTCAAACAATTATTGTACTCCTAGTGGATGTAGATCTGACTCTGCTTGGGAAAGTTGTCAAAGCAGCAGTACATTTATGTAAGCGTTTTACCTCATCATTGTTTATATTGTACAAGGCTTGTACAATTTCCAGCTATGAAAATTTAATATCCAGGGTTTTAAGGCATTTTGTTTAAGCTGCATTCCTATAGCATTATTTTTCCTGTTAGTTAATAGCATTAAAATATTGATTGTTTCATTTGTAGAGTAAAAACACAAGACGAGGTAGCACACTATATGTAGATATGGACACAAACTATATGTATGTGTAGATAATATGGACACAGAAATATGGGTAGAAGATAGGGACAGAGAAGTATGTGCGGAGGATATGGACACAGAAATCTGTGTGGATAATATGGACAAAGAATATGTGCAGATAATATGGACAAGAATATGTGTAGATAATATGTGAACAGAAATATGTGTAGATGGTACTATGGACACAGATATATGTGCAGATAACATGGACACAAATATGTGCAAACAATATGGACACAAATATGTTCAGATATGGAAATAAATATGTGTAGATACCCTTACAGACTTGAGGTGTACACCTCACAGGTACACCTCAACTACACCTCAAGTACACCTCAAATACACCTCAAAGCAGTAAGGGTATGTACACAAAAATGTGTACATGATATGGGCACAGAATATGTGTAGATAATATGGACAGAAATATGTGTAGATATGGACACGCAGAAAGGTGTTGAAGATGTGGAGACAGAAACAAGTGTAGAAGATATGGACACAGAATATGTGTAGATAATATGGGCACAAATATGTGTAGATAATATGGACAGGAAAATGCAGATAATATGGACAAAAAAGTATGTGCACATAATATGGACAGAGAATATGTGAAGGCACTGAAGGAGAATGTGTGTAGATAATATGGACACAGATATATGTACAGATGATATGGACACAGAGAAATGTTTAGATAATATGGACACAAGAATGTGTAGATAATATTGACACAGAATATGTGAAGATAATATGGACATAAATATGTGTAGATAATATGGACACAAAAATATGTATACATAATATGGACACAACTATGTGTAGATAGCATGGACACAGAATATATGTAGATACATGTATGGTCAAGAATACGTGTAGATAACATGACGAGCACGCATGTGGCAGTGATGTTGCAGCGCCCAGTGATGAGGGTTCAAACCAGATGGAATGTTGGGTAGGATCCGGTGGTACCCATCTTGTTGATATGAGCAATGACGGTTGAATTGTCTGTTGCAATGAGAAGAGACGAATTCACCAGTAGATGACTCCAATGCTGGACTGCACAGATGACAGCTTTCATTTCCAAGAGGTTGATATGAAGTTTGGCATCCGATGTCGACCATCTGCCGGACATCTCTAGGTCGTCTAGATGGGCTCCCCAACATGTCTCGGATGCATCTGTGTAGAGATGGTATAGAGGAACTGGTGGTACAAACGGTACTCCCCGCATGACATTGTAACGGGACTGCCACCAAACCAGATGTGGATGTAGAGACGTCAATACTGGAACTAGTGGTTTGAGGAATGACAACTGAAGATACCGCTGCAGGTGGTATTGCAGAGGCCGAACTTGGAGATGACCAAAGTGAGTTAGGTCTTGAGTGGATGTGAGTAGACCTACAAGTCTCTGCCAAAACTTGAGGGGCTGTGAAGGTGAGGTCAAAACGACTCGAACCATCGTCTGAATGTTCGTCCACCGGTCTTTCGGGGGTCGTGCCAACTGTTGAAGTGTGTCGAAGACTGCCCCGATGAACTGACGGCATTGTGCCGGTTCCAACTCTGACTTCTGAGGATGAGGGTTGAAGCCGAGGTGTTGAAGGACGAGTAAAACGAATCGGGTCTGAGCATTGAGTAAGGACTTGTCCATCACCCAGATGAAGATGTCGTCTATGTAAACCTTTATGTGAATACCCCGTAGATGCAGGAACGCCATGACTTGTGCTGTGATGCGGGTGAAAAGCCATGGGGCAATGTTGACAACCTGCCACTCGAAACGTCGACCGGCGACGGTAAAGCGTGGGTATCGACGGTGTTGAGGATGAATGGGTATGTGCAGATAAGCGTCTTGTAGATCGATGGAGGCCAGCCAATCCCTGTGATGTAGACGGGCCCGGATCGATGAAAGCGACGTCATCTTGAAATGCGGAGGTGGTGACATGTACAACTTGTTGAGACATCTCAGGTCGATTATCACACGCATCTGGTCGGAATTCTTTTTCGGAACCAGGAAAACACAGCTGTAGAAACCGACTTTGTCCTCGGCCTGAGGTAGCTCTCTGACCGCACCTTTTGTAATGAGAGTGGTGACGGATGAAAGAAGTGTCTGAACATGTCCTGAAGGAACTGGCAGCAGTGATGGACGAGGATGAGATATGAGCTCGGGATGGTCCTGGAAGGTGAGGCGAAATCCCTCTCTTAGTGTCCTTAGAATCCAAACATCGTCTGTAATGAGCTGCCAATTTTCCCAGAAATGCTGCAGACGGCCTCCGACGATAGGATGAGTGAAATGACGGAAGGCGGGCAGATGAAAGGAATGTGTACTGTCACTTGTTGGAGGCACCTCTACCTCTACCTCTGGTGCCACCACATTGTCATCCACGGGTAGTTGAAGACTTGGCAAAGGGACGAAAATTATCAGAAGTAGTCTCCCGTAAGGTCGTCTTCTGAGCTGAACCTCGATTCCTCTGGTTAGATGCGGTCGAGGCAGGAGCTGTGCGACGAGAAGCAGCGGCCAGAAGTCGAGACGTTCTCTCCTCCCGAATACCAGGCATGATGGATTGAATTGCGTTGTTAAACAAAAACTTGGATTTAAACGGCTGGTGGATCAAGGTGTTTTGGGCAGAAACTGGAACCTCGGATTTGGTGTTACGTAAGACTGCCTTACGCTGAGCTTGAAGAAGGGCAGAATATGAGAAAGCGGAAGCCTCGATCACATGGCAATTTGACCTGTTCAGCGTGTAAAAACAACCCCGTAGGTAGGCTTGATGATTGGGAGACAGGAGTACGTGACCCCCAGGCTGACGGATGGAAGGATCAAACACCAGACGGGATGAAGCAGACAGGAACCAGTCGGTGTATGATGTAATGTGCTGAATGGCGATGAACATCTCTTGAAGACGCTCCACTTCCTTAGCCGTAAGGGGAGTGGTAGCTTTGGTAGTTTTCACAACTTGGTCCAAATCCAAATCCAACATAGGAGGCTTGACTGGAAGGACGCTGTCATGCATTCTATAAAAGGAGAACCTAGGTTTCTTCAACTTGTCATGGTCCTGAAGTTGACTGTCGAAGGTAGCCAATATGGGCGCCCACTCCGGAGACGGTGCACATGAGGAGGGTGCTTTAGCTACCACTGGTACGGCCGGAACGACGATAGAAGCCATAGACACGGGCTCACGTCTAGACCTAGACACTGGAGCGGTAGTAGTAGGTTCCGGCATCTCAGGGACAAGAGCCATCAGGGCCGCCATCTTGACCGGAAATGGCAACTCTCCCACATTCGGTGATGATTTCCGTGCATGAGAGGAGGATGTCGACGAAGATCGACGATCAGGAGATGCATCGTGAAGATCTCGAAGAGCAGAAGTGTTGGTAGACAACAATCGATCAAGTGGGTGGCATGGTTTGGTAACGTTGATCGCAGCTGAAGATCTATGAGTAGACGCCCGGTGACGTGGAGATGACCGCGATCGGAGTCGTGAAGAGATGGATCGATGACGTCATGGTGAAAGAGAACGTCGTGAAACCTGTTGAT
Organism: Hanleya hanleyi; assembly: GCA_036873755.1. Classification (NCBI taxonomy): domain Eukaryota; kingdom Metazoa; phylum Mollusca; class Polyplacophora; order Lepidopleurida; family Hanleyidae; genus Hanleya; species Hanleya hanleyi. The sequence continues at coordinate 62,198 of JAVTVY010031517.1, read as the reverse complement.
TTACATAATTCCGACGTAAAGGTGAAGGAGATCGGCGTAGATCTAAACGACTCCGACATAATGGTGAACGAGATCAGCGTCGAGTAGTACCCGAACGGCGAGATGAAGTACGACCAGGGCGACGTGGAGTACGCGAACGTCTACATGGTGACGGAGACCGACGATGTGGTGTACGAGGAAGGCTTGAAACCACTTGACTAGCCGAAGTAGAAACTGTCAAAGTCCCGGAGGATGGAAGACTGATCTGTACTGGTGGTCAAAGCCTTCTGCTTCCCCATTGTCCTCTTGCCTTCTGTTGTCCGCGAGGTAGTGGGGGATGGTTGCGTAATCGTCGACCTAGTTAACAGCTGGCCAGGCGAGTCCTTGGCAAGTAATAACAGGGGATAATGGAGACTGGCTACCAGGCATGTCTTCGTTGATTTCCCTGTCAGCTCTGAGAACATTCTCAGCTTCTTGTCTGTCGTGGAGTGCCAAACTCACGTCCCCAGAGGCCTGTAATAAAAATTCACGCCTGGCCTGTGCGTAGTTACACCAGGCTTGATCATTCCAAGAAATACATTCTAAGCAAGTAGCTTTCCGATAACACAAATAGCTTTTGCAAGAGAAACACAGTGAATGTGAATCTAATTTCGACCAAGACCACCTGCAAGATTCGCAGCGTTTAGAATTCCCGGTATCTTTAGACATTGTTTTTACAATGTATACTGCTTAATCTAGACTCAATTCCCTATCAGAAGATAGACAAAATCTAATCTAGCGGAGCTCTCTCAAAAAACGTCCACACAGGGTGGCTGCAGAAAGAACATGAGATTGATCTAATCAAAACCCCTCGGCTTTCCCCAAGTGACTGAGACCCATGTGTAGTGTGAATTGGGGAAGAGATAGTTCTATGTGGGATGATCAAGATATACCGGTAGTTGGTTACATTCAGGCATATAGGACAGAAACAGAAAAATTATATATCTGTAAAATATGGGTCGAGGGGAGCCACTTTCGATAGGCGTCTGACTTAGCACTCTGTAAAATGTCAAATAAGAACGGAGAGGAATAAGCTGTACCGAACACGGATCTGCAGCTATAACTTGTACTTTCAGCTACAGATAACAAAATCGGAGATTATTATATCCAAAAGGGGCATAACTCCATAAGCTGAGGCGAGTAATCCTTTGTCGACTTGTAGAATACAACAATATAAATAAGTTTCCAAAATATAGTAGCTATACCGAACACAATTCTGCAGATACAGTTGGTTACATTCAGGCATATAGGACAGAAATAGAAATTAACATATCAGTAAAGGGGCATAACTCTGTAAAGTATGGGACGAGTGGAGCCACTTTTGATAGGCGTCCGACTTAGCACTACTGTAAAATAAGAACCGAGACGAATAAGCTGTACCGAACATGGATCTGCAGATATAACTTGTACATTCAACTACAGATAACAAAATCGGAGATTATTACATCCGAAAGGGGCATAACTCCATAAGCTGAGGCAAGTAATCCTTTGTTGGCTTGTAGAATACAGCAATATAAATAAGTTCCCAAAATATAATAGCTATACCGAACACAGTTCTGCAGATATAGTTGGTTACATTCAGGCATATAGGACAGAAATAGAATTTAATATATCTGTAAAGGGGCATAACTCTGTAAAATATGGGCCGAGGGGAGCCACTTTCGATAGGCGTCTGACTCAGCACTCTTTGAAATAAGAACCGAGACGAATAAGATGTACCGAACACGGATCTGCAAATATAACTTGTACATTCAACTACAGATAACAAAATCGAAGATTATTACATTCAAAAGGGGCATAACTCCATCAGCCAAGGCAACTAATCCTTTGTTGGCTTGTAGAATACAAGAATATAAATAAGTTTCCCAAATATAGTAGCTATACCAAACACAGTTCTGCAGATATAGCTGGTTACATTCAAGCATATAGGACAGAAACAGAAATTCATATATCTGTATAGGGGCAGAACTCTGTAAAATATGGGCCGAGGGGGACCACTTTCGATAGGCGTCTGACTTAGCACTAGATAAATAAGTGTTGAAAATTTCGTGGTTGTGTCTCAAGCGGTTTTGCCTAAAATGCGGTAACGGACGGACGGACGTACAGGGCAACGACAATACCCCGAGGCCAAAATGGCCGAGGGGTAAAAAGGAAGTGGGAAGTGCATTATGGGCGCAGGCGCAGTGTAACCTATTGGCTGAGGCTCCAGAGGGTGAGAACTTTTAGTCTGCAGTAGGATCTCCATAGGAAGATAATGGCACAACAATAGCAGGTGTAGATATGAGCAATAAATGGACAATTTATAGGAAAGCAAAAGACATGCAAAGCATATAGTCAAGCCTGTCTTTAAGACACCACCCTGTGATTTCTTATGGCGGTTGGTCTTTTAATAAAGATAAATTAACATGGAAAACTTCTTTGTACTGTGGTGTATGTTGAATAGTGCTAAGCACTGAGAACCCCTCAGCCTTTGGTGTACTTAAATAGGGTATTGCTTAAGAAACGAGTAGTTGGCGGCCATAAGCAGGTGATGGCCTTAAGCAGAGGGTGATAATGATTTCAATTAGCTCCTGTTCCGCAACCAAACAGCGAGTGACGTTGATGCATGTGTGATCGGAGGTTGAGGTTCCTAGGCATATGGCAGTATTATGAAAACAGATGGACGGACGTACATACTGTACATGATGACAATACCCAAAGTCGGTGTAAGTTCATTACATGTTGGTCTCATCATTCTTGAGATATGGTGTATCAAAGCAATTGATGACAAATCAATTAACACTGACCTGCTGACCCAAAAAAAAAATGGGTCAATCTGAAAGATTTTCAATAGGCTTATTTTCCACGACCACATACATGCGAGACAAAATTTGGTGTTCCTATGCATAGTCATTCTTGAGATATGAGAAAACAGACAGACAGACATATATGTACAGATGACAAATATCCCAAAGCCCATCTTTGTAATAGCTCATGACCAGATGTGTGACTGGTAAAAGTTCAGTGAGCCTACACCTAGCTTATCATTCTTAAGATATGGTAGTAACTAGCAATTTGTGACAAAAGTGACATAATTTGGCTGCATTACCCAGCAAAATGGGTCAATCTCAACTAATTTCGTTGTTCCTTTCTTGAGATATGGTGTTAACGAGAAACCAGAGACGGACAGACGGACAGACGGATGGCCAGACATGATGTTGACAATACCCCAAGGCCAATTTTGCTGAGGGGTAATAAAAATGGTGTCATAAAAGATTATCTATCATGTTTATGAATACCCGGAACAGTGCAACCCTGAGTGGTCTAAGAATGTCCCCCAGTGGTCAAAGAATGCCACAAAACCACAACCAGGTGAATTCCAACCAGAGCCCAAGGGGCTTCAATATACGCCTGTATATCTGGAATTATTTTGGTCCAAATTTCAAGTTTGTTTAATAGCCTTGATTCCAATTGGTAGCTAGCAATCCAGAGAAAGGTCTACAATTTTGTGCTTCTGAGAATGTAACATATATCACATCTTATACTTGATTCAGTTTTGGGGGACTGTGACCTTGACCTTTGATCGATTGATGTATGGCTCCTCTTTGCCATGCGAATAAGGTATACTCAAAGTTTGGTATCAATCCATACCTTGAAACTAGAGTTATCGCATGGACAACAAATGTTAATGGATTAATGGATAGAACGCAACATCGCATTACATGACCTCGTCTTCGACAGGCATATGAAAATGTGACTTGTAATGAATTCCTGATTTTGGGGTCACAGTGATCTTGACTATTGACCTGGATCTAAAGTTTGGTACATGACAAAACGGCTACGCGTAATTTCTCAATGGGCTCAAAAAATCATGTTTTTTAACCATTTCACGATTTTGGAGTCACAGTGACCTTGACCTTTGACCTTGACCTACATTTTGATGGTGTCCCCCTAATGTATCTACTGACACAAAGAAATGTTATTTTTAATAATTTCCTGATTTTGGGGACAGTGACCTTTGACCTTGACCTATATTTTGGTATGCGACACTTCATTTCCCCCTATTGAATCCACTCACAAAAAATTAGAAATTTTTAATGATTTCCTGATTTTTCAGTCACACTGACCTTTGACCTCTGACCTCGACCTACATTTGGTATGCAACACATCGTTCCCCCCTAGGGCATCCACTCACCAAAAATTAGAACTGTAGATAGAAAACTGTTAATGATCAATGATTTCCTGATTTTAGGCAACAGTGACCTTTGACCTCTGACCTCGACCTTAATTTTGGTACGCGACACATCGTCTTCACCTAGCGTATCCACTCACAAAAACTTGCAACTGTGGATAGAAAACGTTCACAGATATAGACCAGACACGAACACTTCAGTGATTTCCTGTTTTTTTACGCCAGTGACCTTTGACCCCTGACCTTGACCTTCATTTTGGTATGCGACACATCGTCTCCCCATAGGGTATCCACTCACCAAAAATTAGAACTGTAGACAGAAAACTGTCCCAGATATAGACCGGACACGGCAGACGGACAGACGGACAGACGGACACACGGACGGAAACCGCCATCACATAACCATAAAATGCATATTTTTAACAAAAAATGCAGTTTCAGAGATATTGATGTTCGAATTGGTGACTGTGGAAAAATATCTCGTTACCCAATGCTTAAAATGATCGTAAACCCTCAAGTATAGTTTCCATTTATGAAAGACCATTGCAAACAGTGTTGAAAAATATTTATTGTAATTTTTTTCGATTTTATTACACAGAGTAAACGGCAAATAAAGCATGGTATTCTATGGTGGTCTGTTGCAATCATATTTAGGTCCAGTGACGTCACACTGCCTTAATACACTATATTTCAAACTGTGTATGCACTTTCCAATGCTTGATTCAAGCTTAATGTGTGTATACTTTGAGTTTCAACACAGACTCACTGTTCCAATGTGCACGTTTCACCAAAATCGGGGAAATTAAAAGCAAGATTCAAATTGACTTGACACTTATGAGTTACCATCTCCCAGATTTTGGTAAAACTTGCACACTGGAACAGTGAGTCTGTGTTGAAACTCAAAGTATACACACCTCAAGCTTGAATCAAGCATTGGAATGTGCATACAAAGTTTGAAATATATGTATTAAGGCAGAGTGATGTCACTGGACCTAAATATGATTGCAACAGACCACGGTAGAATACCATGCTTTATTTGCAGTTACTCTGTGTAATAAAATCGTAAAAAATTACAATAAATATTTTCTCACACTGTTTGCAGCTGGGGGGCAAGGAGTATTTTCGTACTCCGTTTTGGGGTAATTTTCATTATCCGTTCTCAGTTCTGAGGAAAACTAATTTTGCGTACACACGTTCTGGACGTATTCCACGTTCACCGTATTTTCCTATTTTTAATTCTCTGTTCTCTGTTCCACCAAGTTATAATTTTGCGTTCCTCGTTTTTGTGAGATTCGTTATTTACGTTCCCGTTCAAACCGTCACTCTTGTATAAATTGCTTGCCTGCAAGAGGGGACGCAACTCTAGCGGATTCAGCTCTTCTGTGTGTGTCGAAACAACTCTGTTGTGGAGAATGACGTGCTCATGAGTGCAACACCATGGAGGCCATGAATGAGGACGGCGTGGCCGCAACCGCTCACCGTGGACCAGTTTTGGAGTATATAATCAGGCACGGCGGAACAGGGGGGGCCATGGCCCCTCCAATATTTTCAGCAAAAAAAAAAAAAAAAAAAGGCAAAAAAAAAAGAAACAAGAAAAAAAGGCAGAAACAGATAAAAACATGAGGCTGCACCTAAAAGGTGCTTTGACCCCTCAGCACAATATGTCCAGCGAATAACAGGTTGACATAAAAATCTGCTGAATTCTGTCAAATTTATTTACCCACATATGTATTAATGTTGATTCAAGAGAATACTCAACGATTAGTATTTGCTAGTACCGGCTTCAGTCATCAATCCTGTGAAGGGATATCGATCCAAGACTGTGTGGATCGATACCTCAAGAAAAGTTAGTAAAGATCTGGTGAATAGTTCTTCCATCTAAAGTTGAAGATTTCGTAATGCGACGAATCATGGAAAACTGGGTGGACATCTGCAAATTTCTTCCAAAATGTGTTGGGCAGAAAAGAATTTTCCGTTTCAACGAGATGAACATGATTTGTAGTCTGTAGTTTTGACATAGCTTTGGTGTTTTATGCTTCTGAACTAAAAAAACAAATGATTTTTGTAATGCGCACTTAAACACTTTTCGTGAATGCGGAACCCTTTTTGACAGCGCAAAAAGGAGCGCTGTGTGTGACCGTAAACGGAATAATATAAAAACGCAAACTGAATGATATTTTTGCCAAACAGAGTGCTAAAATAGGGGATATTAAACACCTTTACTAAGGCTGTATCAGTTAAGTAGTAAATAGTAATCCAGGGTCGTAATAAACTGGAATAACACAAAATAAACATAATAGTGCACATCTGTCCATAACTCTGTAAAGAAATGACGTAACACGAAATAAACATGACGGTGCACATCTCTGGGTTACTAGGGATATTCACTGTGAGTATCAGAGCTGTCAGTCAAATTGTAACTGAGATCTAGCCCGGACAAAAGTTAGTGACGGAAAATTTCAAAGGGCCATAACTCTGTACAGAAATGACGTAACACGAAATAAACATGACAGTGCACATGTCTGGGATACTAGGGATATTCACTGTGAGTATCAGAGCTGTCAGTCAAATAGTAACTGAGATCTAGCCCGGACAAAAGTTAGTGACGAAAAATTTCAAAGGGCCATAACTCTGTAAAGAAATGACGTAACACGAAATAAACATGACAGTGCACATGTCTGGGATACTAGGGATATTCACTGTGAGTATCAGAGCTGTCGGTCAAATAGTAACTGAGATCTAGCCCGGACAAAAGTTAGTGACGCAAAATTTCAAAGGGCCATAACTCTGTAAAGAAATGACGTAACGCGAAATAAACATGACAGTGCACATGTCTGGGATACTAGGGATATTCACTGTGAGTATCAGAGCTGTCAGTCAAATAGTAACTGAGATCTAGCCCGGACAAAAGTTAGTGACGCGAAATTTCAAAAGGCCATAACTCTGTAAAGAAATGACGTAACACGGAATAAACATGACAGTGCACATCTCTGGGATACTAGGGATATTCACTGTGAGTATCAGAACTGTCAGTCAAATAGTAACTGAGATCTAGCCCGGACAAAAGTCAGTGACGGAAAATTTCAAAGGGCCATAACTCTGTACAGAAATGACGTAACACGAAATAAACATGACAGTGCACATGTCTGGGATACTAGGGATATTCACTGTGAGTATCACAGCTGTCAGTCAAATAGTAACTGAGATCTGGCCCGGACAAAAGTTAGTGACGGAAAATTTCAAAGGGCCATAACTCTGTTAAGAAATGACGTAACAAGAAATAAACATGACAGTGCACATGTCTGGGATACTAGGGATATTCACTGTGAGTATCAGAGCTGTCAGTCAAATGGAAACTGAGATCTAGCCCGGACAAAAGTTAGTGACGAAAAATTTCAAAGGCCCATAACTCTGTAAAGAAATGACGTAACACGAAATAAACATGACAGTGCACATGTCTGGGATACTAGGGATATTCACTGTGAGTATCAGAGCTGTCGGTCAAATAGTAACTGAGATCTAGCCCGGACAAAAGTTAGTGATGCAAAATTTCAAAGGGCCATAACTCTGTAAAGAAATGACGTAACGCGAAATAAACATGACAGTGCACATGTCTGGGATACTAGGGATATTCACTGTGAGTATCAGAGCTGTCAGTCAAATAGTAACTGAGATCTAGCCCGGACAAAAGTTAGTGACGCGAAATTTCAAAGGGCCATAACTCTGTAAAGAAATGACGTAACACGGAATAAACAGGACAGTGCACATGTCTGGGATACTAGGGATATTCACTGTGAGTATCAGAACTGTCAGTCAAATAGTAACTGAGATCTAGCCCGGACAAAAGTTAGTGACGGAAAATTTCAAAGGGCCATAACTCTGTACAGAAATGACGTAACACGAAATAAACATGACAGTGCACATCTCTGGGATACTAGGGATATTCACTGTGAGTATCACAGCTGTCAGTCAAATAGTAACTGAGATCTGGCCCGGACAAAAGTTAGTGACGGAAAATTTCAAAGGGCCATAACTCTGTTAAGAAATGACGTAACAAGAAATAAACATGACAGTGCACATGTCTCGGATACTAGGGATATTCACTGTGAGTATCAGAGCTGTCAGTCAAATAGTAACTGAGATCTAGCCCGGACAAAAGTTAGTGACGAAAAATTTCAAAGGGCCATAACTCTGTAAAGAAATGACGTAACACGAAATAAACATGACAGTGCACATGTCTGGGATACTAGGGATATTCAGTGTGAGTATCAGAGCTGTCGGTCAAATAGTAACTGAGATCTAGCCCGGACAAAAGTTAGTGACGCAAAATTTCAAAGGGCCATAACTCTGTAAAGAAATGACGTAACGCGAAATAAACATGACAGTGCACATGTCTGGGATACTAGGAATATTCACTGTGAGTATCAGAGCTGTCAGTCAAATAGTAACTGAGATCTAGCCCGGACAAAAGTTAGTGACGCGAAATTTCAAAGGGCCATAACTCTGTAAAGAAATGACGTAACACGGAATAAACATGACAGTGCACATGTCTGGGATACTAGGGATATTCACTGTGAGTATCAGAGCTGTCAGTCAAATAGTAACTGAGATCTAGCCCGGACAAAAAATTGTTGACAGACGGCCGTGCGGCCGGCCGGCTGGCCGTCCGGCCGGCCGACCAGACGTACATGCCGATTGCAAGACCCCGCAGCCCGATGGGCTGAGGGGTAAAAAACGATAAAGCAAAAACCTGTAGGCCTATTTGTACTGAAAGCAGATTTTACTTTCCAATAAGCATGAAAGGCTCCCTTGCCCATTCCATCATCACAATTAAGTTGTCAAATCCAAGCCATGACAGATCACTACAACGAATATCAGCCACTTCAACACGAAATATTTGTGAGAATATGACCCCTCCGAACATGCCCATATTTGAACGAATTAAGTGCCAGTCAATGTCTCCATCTGGTTGCTTTGAAGTCATGCAGATGTTTATAGGCTATCCGAGATTTTTTTAATTTAAGATACGCCCTCATGTTGCTTCCTCTCGGACTTCAAAGACTTTGTCCTTCAGCTTCTTCTCTACTTAGGGAGCTTCTTGAAATAAGAACATGAGTTCCTTTATGGGAATGGCATATGTCGGTTAGGCAAATCGGATACACCATGTCCAGTGTGGTGTTCTGATCTGGATGGATTAGAGTTTCAATTGGAATGGCTTATGTCATTCCCCTCTTGTAATGGCATAGCCATACTTTGTCTGCCCAGTTTCAGAAAGTATTCCATAGAGTTCCTAGGAGTTCCAGCTCGACACAGCATGTCTCTCTGTTTCGAATGCCTGACGTCAGTTCCTAGCGTGCCCCAATTTCAAGAAGCTTCCTTAAACTGAGCTTTAATCTAATTAAACGGAGATTCCACGAAGGTAGCGTATTGCCCCAAAACACCCTCCGGTCATTGGTTGATACTTTAAACGAACAATTCCAGTAATAACTGTACAGCCCTAATCTGCCTACAAGACCTGGTATGGAGATAGGAGTACCGGTATATAGAACTGTATCATGGAGGATGGCTCATTCACACTCATGTGTGTTCGGCTCCCCAACAAGCATTAGAAGTAGAATACATCTGTGTTGTTGACATGATTAAAGCTTGATGAATCTTTTGATTGAAATGATATAAATTTAACATTTAATTTATTTCTACTTCCGAACATTCTCATTTTCTTGACGGGGAATATTAAAAAAAATGAGAAACAACAAAACAGGCAAAATACACAGAGATTATACATGTGAAGATTTCTTGTTTTATTACTCGGAAATACGCTAGAACGCGTCTCCGGCCATCTAAGACCCCTGGAGCTTCCGGGGCCTGGGCGGCCCCTGGACCCTCGCCTATTTGTGCTGTGATAGTGCCCCCCCCCCAACCACAAATTGCTTCTGCTGTGCCTGATAATGAAATATGTTGTCAACTGTGGACAATTTCCAACGTTTTCCGATGTTTACTCCGCTGCATGTACTGACATTAAACAACACTATTAAAACAGTGTGGTAGCTAATAAAGACACACTTGAATTCTTCACGAATTGTTTTTCTTCGTTCTTCGTATTTGGATTATTTTTTTCTTTTTTCTCCGTACTAGAGATATTTTTTTCTACGTTCACACGATCGCTTACCCTCTTTGCAATGGTCTTTTATTTGATGGAAACTTTACATGAGGGTTTACGATCACTTTAAGAGAACCCATTTCGTGGAAATGTTAAGATATGAGCTGAACAGCTTAGGAAGAACTGTTTGTGGAGAATATAGGATCAAAATCATAACACAGGAAATGGTACAATTTACGATATATCTTAACAAACAAACCACACAAGCTTTACAACTTCAAAGTGTAACCTTTCAAAACTATAGCTATCCAATCAAGGAGAGAAGAGTGAGGAGATAAAACGTTACAACCACCCACAGAATGATTGCCTAGACAGAGGTAAACAAAATTTAACTTACTCTGTATGCCCAAGACAGTAGGTATGGATGTTGTATGCATTTGGGAAACAGCTAATCCTGATTTTCTCATCTCGATCGCACGTAGCGATAAACTTGTCATCTCGTATCAGTGTCTGAAAAGGGACGAAAATACCTCCAGTGTAAACACGGAAAGCTGAACGGAGAACATGGCTAACCTAGGAGAAGGAATTGGCGAAGGATTTGGCGGGGAAATTTTGGAGGTTCCGGCCTACACGAGCATGATACTTCCTAATCAATCTGGAGACACGCTTGTCAAATCATAGTCACTCACAGCCAATCACTTATGATCACTTACAGAGCTGATGAAGAAATTGACACCCCTTTTGTGAGATAAAAAGTACACGCCACTCCACCACAAGCTCAATCAACTGGTCTTTCAACCTGTACGTAGTCTCTGACAAAAATTGGCTCCAAATTTTACAAATGGCCACTTTTCCACCCGAGTCTAATTACCAATATTCACAGCCTAACGAGTATATTTTTTTCTCTCAAATGAATCCACTCATTTTTTTTCCCTCATTTCTTAAAGATCCAATGACTGATGATATTGCCCTTTTTCAAATGAACTGTCAAGTTTTCTTTAACGGATATCAAGAAAGGCATACAAAAACTCAATGGAGACAATTTAGCAATTCTCTCCATCATAGATATACATGTACACATGTTACAGATCATACTCATGGACCTGTAGTTAGAATTTCCAGAATCATAATGCACAGACATATACATGTATCAGAGCACTATTTCATTGCTCTTCAATCTCCACCAACATTGATCAACACGCAATGCGGATAGCAGGACATGCATCTAAATCGGCAGTATGGGTGCCATATTGGAATGATGATATAACACCTGATCTGCCTTAATACACAACATCTGTTAGAAAACGGATCATCTCAGGTTTGAAATTTATATGCATGGTTGTCAGCGCCAAAGGGATAGGAATCCAAGATGGCTATCTTGCAGCCATGTTGGAATCGGATTATGCTAAAAAACAATGGTCTGTGACAATCCTTCTGTTGAGCCTCTTCTGTAGCTTGGACTGTTCCACTCCTACTCTTCCTACCTCAGTACAAGAGATCCTGAAGGATCTTGGCACCCACCATTGTCCGATAATTGTAAGCTAATGACTAGAGGATCTTTTTGTCCATTGTTACTAAGAACAAATGATTGATTTGTAATTTTGTTTACAGAATTTTGAATCTGAGCAAAAAAGATCGGAAAAGGGACACTGAAAAACACCAAGATATAATCTAAGTTTCAGAAGTTTCAAGATTTCTAGAAACTGTACTTATGTCGGTTGTTATAATACAAGAGAAATGAGCAAAGTTAGTCTGAAAGTGAATGTACATGTACGGAGGATCCTTCGCCTTTGTTTTGTAGTATTTTTATTTATTTACTTTTTTTGCACGTGTCATCATTGGATACTGGAAGCGAGGACCAATCTCTTCGACACTTTGGCATGAGCTATGAAACATACTTAAGATTTTATAATTAGGAACGAATGCTAATTCTGTTCTGTTTACTGGGCTAGTTTGAGATATCTCTTTTAAGACACCATGCTCGAAAATAGTACGATGGTACATTACTTAATACTGAAGCGATCCAGTCCGTGCGGTAATGTTGAAACTTCGAAAGTGCCTGAATCCTGATTATCTCCCTTAAATCGAAACATGCAGTAGTCTACAGTTGTCGAGTTGTGACATTGAGTCACAAGAGTGACGTCCCTTCATGTAGCCGACCCGCCGGCAGACGAAAGGGTGGAGCAGTTCACTTGCTACCGCATGGACTAAAGAAAACTGATTTAAAATTTGAAGAAATGCATTTTAATTCGGAATTATTTGAACTCCTTGATATGGAAGGTGAAGGGATGGATATTCTCTATAGTCAATATATAGAATATGCCCCACCGTTTGATCCGCCGACTCTTGTGATGCAACGTCACAACTCGAGAATACCGTATTAATTTGAAGCGTAACTTGGATTTTCGAATCGGACCAAAAAAGTTATCTTGCACTACTAGTCCCCATGTGGGACCTGTGTACCAAATTTCAGGAAGTTCCATGAAATATTTCCTGAGAATTCACGGTAACAATGTTTCAAGGGGAAATTCAAGATGGCCGCCTTGTGGCCACATCGGATTTTCGATTCGGACCGAAAAAGGTATCTTGGACAACTAGACCATAAGGGGAACCTGTGTACTAAATTTGAAAAAGATCCATGCAGTACTTCCTGAGAAATCATGATAACAAAGTTGCATGGGAAAATCCAAGATGGCCGCCTGTTGGCCATATTGGATTTTCGAATCGGACCAGGAAAGGTATCTTGCCCAACTAGACACCAAGGGGAACCTGTCTACCACATTTGAGAAAGATCCATGCAGTACTTCCTGAAAATTTTCATGGGGAAATCCAATATGGCTGCCTGGTGGCCATATTGGATTTTCGAATCAGACCAAACAAGGTATCTTGCACAACAAGACCCCAAGGGGAACCTGTGTACCAAACTTGAGAAAGATCCATGCAGTAGTTCCTGAGAAATCGCGATAACAAGGTGTCATGGGAAAATCCAAGATGGCTGCCTTGTGGCCATATTGGATTTACGAATCGGACCAAAAAAGGTATCTTGCACAACTAGACCCCAAGGGGAACCTGTGTACCAAATTTGAGAAAGATCCATGCAGTAGTTCCTGAGAAATCGCGATAACAAGGCTTCATGGGGAAATCCAAGATGGCTGCCTGGTGGCCATATTGGATTTTCGAATCGGACCAGAAAAGGTATCTTGCACAACTAGACCCCCCAAGGGGAACCTGTGTACCAAATTTGAGAAAGATCCATGCAGTAGTTCCTGAGAAATCGCGATAACAAGGTTTCATGGGGAAATCCAAGATGGTTGCCTGGTGGCCATATTGGATTTTCGAATCGGACCAGAAAAGGTATCTTGCACAACTAGACCCCAAGGGGAACCTGTGTACCAAATTTGATAAAGATCCATGCAGTAGTTCCTGAGAAATCGCGATAACAAGATTTCATGGGGAAATCCAAGATGGCTGCCTGGTGGCCATATTGGATTTTCGAATTGGACCAAAAAAGGTATCTTGCACAACTAGACCCCAAGGGGAACCTGTGTACCAAATTTGAGAAAGATCCATGCAGTAGTTCCTGAGAAATTGCGATAACAAGGTTTCATGGGGAAATCCAAGATGGCTGCCTGGTGACCATATTGGATTTACGAATCGGACCAGTAAAGGTATCTTGCACAACTAGACCCCAAGGGGAACCTGTGTACTAAATTTGAGAAAGATCCATGCAGTAGTTCCTGAGAAATCGCGATAACAAGGTTTCATGGGGAAATCCAAGATGGCTGCCTGGTGGCCATATTGGATTTTCGAATCGGACCAGTAAAGGTATCTTGCACAACTAGACCCCAAGGGGCACCTGTGTACTAAATTTGAGAAAGATCCATGCAGTAGTTCCTGAGAAATCGCGATAACAAGTTTTCATGGGGAAATCCAAGATGGCTGCCTGGTGGCCATATTGGATTTTCGAATCGGACCAAAAAAATGTATCTTGCACAACTAGACCCCAAGGGGAACCTGTGTACCAAATTTGAGAAAGATCCATAAAGTAGTTCCTGAGAAATCGCGATAACAAGAATTGTTTACGGACGGACGGACGACGGACCACGGACGAAAAGCAATTTGAACAGCCCACCATCTGGTGATGGTGATGGTGGGCTAATAAAACTGCTGACCACTTCTGTCTTTGCTGGAACTTGATTAAATTGTGTTGACATTTGTATTTAATAAAATAAAATATTATGAGAAAATGGTGTAACAATGGGCAGCTTGCAAAATATGATCAGAAGATAGAATGGATAGTGATAGTCAGTTGATTGGTCAACTAGGCCAACATTGACAAACAGGAAATGGCAATATAATCACAGAATCTGATTGGATAGCTTGTATTGTGCCCAATTTTTGGCAAGGAAATTTTTTTTATGGATGACAACCATCTACACTTATGATTCATTCAAACTTGTATTACATTTGTATACCTAAAACTATACTGGGAATACTTACGAAGTCCAAAAGCATGGATAAATGCCCCAGGACCAATTCTCCTGCTTGTTCTGACTCGGAAACAGAAAACTGAAACACATCACCAGACTTGTCAGAAAGAATGATCCACCGCTCGTCTTGGGAGAAGGTCAAGGTCGTACACCTGCGAGTCACTGACCTGCAGAAGATGAGAGTGATCATTAGCACACATAATTGTTGGTTTAAAGGCTTTATTGCGGGTCATTACAGGACACAATGTAATATGCTTGTCATTTCATTAATTAGCCGCCTCTTTTAGATTGTAGCATTTATTATAGGTATTGTGAAACCTTGTCATACCAAAATGTGTGGAATTCATTCTCTTGAATAGAACGTTCTTTTAAATTGAAGCATAATCCCATTTCTTGTAGGTTTAATAAAACCTGACCATACCAAAATATGTGGTGGAAGTACATGTACTACATGTATATTGCTATAATGCATTCTCTTGGTTAGAACCTCTTCCACATTGTAGCATTTATTGTAGGTATAGTAAAACCTCGCCATACCAAAAAAAATAGTATTACATGTGTATTGCTGTAATTGGCCAGGAAATTGGTGTGATCAGAGTGAGTGAGTAGAATTTAGCATCGTTTTCAACATTTTTTCAGTCATATCACGACGGTGCCTACATGTGCCAGAACTGAGTGTCCTCAGTTTCTGTTATCCTGGACACTGATCAGCCCAGCCAGTACAGCACCCGGTCACCCATCCAAGAATTGACCGAGCTCAACGTTGCTTAACTTGGATGATCAGACGAGAACCGGTGTGCCCAACGTAATACGCCGTACTCTGGTGTGATCAGATGGTTGATTGGCGTAATGTGACTGTTCATGCAATTTCACAATACATTACCAATATCTCACTGTCTGACATCATCGAAAACTGTTTTGAATAGATCCTTCAGTCTTTTCTGAAAGACTTGAGTGTCAATATTCAAAACTTTCATACAAGATAGCTTATGCAATTCTGGAAATTCGTTATGGCTGACAGGTCTTCTGAACGTCCGATCTGACAAATGTGTATGTATCTAGTGAATGTGTTGTTAGGAACAGGCCCTGTGGTGTACATGTAGGTCTGACGGATTTCAGATAATTGAGTTACCCAGAGGTGAACCCTCAATTTGCCCCAGTATTTTTTCCCATGACCAACCCGGTGTGCCCTTTTGAAATGAAAGCAAAACACCCATCAAGATACCCTGGCTATGGCCTCGCTGTCCTATGAGTGATGATGATTGGACAATAAATATAATGGAACAGTATTTAAATATTCCCAATTGAAACAAACAATGAATTAGAACAAGAAGTTGTGCCCAATATTCCTTTTCCATGTCCACATATACCACTGTAAACCCTGAACATGTCAATACGGGGACATATATGTACAAACAACAGAGCATGGAATAATGGGTGAATTTAAACTATGCTTTATATATAGACACAGTATCTTGACAGTTTCAGAGAATAAGATATATTTGGGATGGTGTTACATGCAAATGTGATTTGCATTGTAGTAAATAAATACAATGCCACTTATGAATGTATGTCTTTGTAACTAAACTGAGATTTATGCTTGACAACAAACAAAAGTTGATCTCGTACGAAATACTTTATCAATCAAAAAACAATGGTTATCATATTTCATACATATACATGCAAATCTAAATCTATTGCACTGTAATAAACATAAATTTGGTGTGAGGGGCAAACTCAGCTCAATACCCTACACTAGCTTATTGGCCATTGTTCCCCAACTCGGTGTAGCATTACAAGTTGTAACATTGTTAAGCCTACCTGTTGGTACATGTCACTTGCCACAAGAGCCGGAAGAAAAACAAGGGCCAAGGTACTGTGAACGATCACTATTCCTCAACTCGGTGTAGGCGAGCGGTCTGTTACTGTACATTTGTAGGTTGCTACATAAGATGTACAGCATAGGCATTACTACAAGAGCCGGAAGAGGATTAGGACCGTAGCTGCTTCTGAAGTCTCTACTCCTCAACTCGGTGTAGCAGAGCTACAAGAGCCGGAAGAGGAGTACTACAATTATCTGTTAGCAAATCACTAGTCCGCAACTCGGTGTAGCAGGGCTACAAGAGCCGGAAGAGGACTAGGACAATTGTCTATTAGCAAGTCGCTACTCCTCAACTCGGTGTAGCAGGGCTACAAGAGCCGGAAGAGGAATAGGATAATATATATTGTAAATGATATGACTAGAATTTATCATTTTGGGGAATTTAAGTATAAATTGTTGAAATTACAAAGCCTTTAACAATTAATAAATTAAATATGGATGACTAAAGGAGTTATGGCAAGCATAATATTGCACAATGTATCGTTACCTAACCTAAGACTGAGTTTACCCAAACAGATAAAACATAAAATGATGGTTGTGTGGAGGGGTTGGTGGTGGTTATCGGACGGGTAAAAACTACCACAGGCTGCTGGTACTGTTATGGCCGAAACTGACCCTCTTTGTTACTATCGACCAATGAATGTTCCAATTTGACCGTAGGGCCCTGCCCATGTATATATGGTATGTACTTAAAGGATTCGCACATGGTCATCTCTCGTATATGTAAATATCCCACAATCATGGTTTGCTATATATACTGTGTCAAATTCATATACTATAACCTATTACAGACTCCATGAAAGTTGTTGGTGTTAATTGTCATCATAAACTTGGCTTATCTCCATAAACCTCATTCACTGCATTGGACAATCAATTCAGAGAGTTATGACACCACTGGACAATCCATTCAGAGAGTCATGACACCATTGAACAATCCATTCAGAGAGTCATGACACCATTGAACAATCCATTCAGAGGGTCATAACACCAATGGACCATCCACTCTGAGAGTCACGACACCATTGAACAATCCATTCAGAGAGTCATGGCAACATTGAACAATCCATTCAGAGTGTCATAACACCAATGGACCATCCATTCTGAGAGTCATGGCACCATTGCACAATCCATTCAGTCATGACACCATTGAACAATCAATTTCAGAGAGTCATGACACCATTGAACAATCCATTCAGAGAGTCATGGCAACATTGAACAATCCATTCAGAGGGTCATAACACCAATGGACCATCCATTCAGAGAGTCATGGCACCATTGAACAATCCATTCAGAGGGGCATAACACCAATGGACCATCCATTCTGAGAGTCATGACACCACTGCGCAATCCATTCAGCAAGTCATGACACCATTGAACAATCCATTGAGAGAGTCAGGACTCCACTGCACAACCCATTTAGAGAGTCATGACACCATTGCACAATCCATTCAGAGAGTCATGACACCATAGAACAATCCATTCAGAGTCATGACACCATTGAACAATCCATTCAGATGGTCATGACACCATTGAACAATCCATTCAGAGAGTCATGACACCATTGAACAATCCATTCAGAGGGTCATGACACCATTGAACAATCCATTCAGTGGGTCATGACAACAATGGACCATCCATTCTGAGAGTCATGACACCATTTCCACTTCAGGCTCGGGACACAATATTTAAAACCTCAGGTCATAAATTAATCAAATCTTCGAGTGTAGAGCACAATATCCTTGCTACTCTCTAATTTATAGTTACAATTAGCCCCAAACTTGATCTATTACATGCAGCCTTAAGTTTTTTCTCAAACAACTAAAATAATTACTGTTTTCTTCTTCAGAACAGAAGTAGCTGCAGTCTATAATTGGATATTAACCTCCATAATAAACAATTATCTAACAATCATCCCAGCTTAACCTCCAGCCAAAATGGCATCAGCCATTACGTTCATCTTGCGGCGTATCATGCTGCTGGGGTTACATGCAGCAATGTGGAACAGTTTCCCTGTAATTTCTTCAGTGGTTTCCAGAATTACAGAGCGCCTATCTGTAATTATGATGAAGTTGTCACTGGGTGAAACCTGAAGCACACAATCCATCACTTGGGAAAGAAATGAGGCCCATCGTGCCCTCGATCAGCCCCAAATTTGACTTTTTGTCCAAGGCAAAACTCCTCGAAATATATCAAGGATACCGCAAATTTGATTCACGCACCAAAGAGAGGACCATTTCTGACCTTGAAACTGATTAATGAAAAACACACAATTTATAGTAGGCTATCCACCCCAGTGCACTCAAGCATTTTTTTGACGTATCTGGACATTGATGCTGGTAATTTGGATCTAAAAACTTTGTTATATGCACATGGGCGTCTTTAATGGCTGTACATTGTTCCACCACTCCAGACTGACCAGCAATGTAACATGATCTGGTCATCATACCATTCTGATTGTTCACATGATCTCTACGACACTCTCCAGTGATGACTGGTTCATGAATAACAATCAATTTTAAAATCTTAATACTCACACTTCATTGTTGTCTCCAGATTCTAAATAATCAGAATATTTGGATCAGAAAACCCTCACACACGAGAAAATTTCTCGGACTGAAGGAAGCCTGCATCAGAATATCCGGATACTCCATGTGAAAACATGCCTGTCTGTGCTGGGTTTACCCGTAGGCCAATGAAAATCCCATATTTTATTTTGAAAATTTTAACTGACCAGTCGAGGGCTTTAAAACTAGAAGATTTCCACGATGCACTTGTTCCTATAAAACTCATTTAGACATGATACACAGATGATAAATGATAATAATGTTGGAACATGTGAATCAAAATCAAACATAACCTAATTCTATGGTGTATTCTAAGTGTATCCAACATATTGCCATGGATTTAGCAATGCCTTTGTGCCATGTGACTGTGACCCGAGGCAAACAATGGAAAATTATTAATATGCATCATCTATAAGTTCTTAATTTTGAGCACTTGAAAGATGACATGTCCACTTCTATGTTCATCATTCTTAACAATTAATGGTACATTTCACTTGATACTCTGTGTAGTTCCTGAGTTATTGTCGTTGGCCAAGAAATGTGAGAAACTGAAGAATAATTCATCATGTTCATATAATACTTGATAAACAAAGTATAAAATTTACAATCTGTATACATTGTGCCCATTGCATAACAATATATCTATACATTGTATTCAAGGTTATAGTTGGTTGGTTGTTTGAAGTTTAATGTCGCACCTAACCTTATTGGTCACACGGCGACGATGACCCAAACAAACATACCCTAGCAAAACCCTATCCCTGACAAAAACCTAACCAAAACTACAAACAAAATTAGAATTTCGAATTTTGAAAATTAGGCTCTACAGACACTGGTGATCACAATGGATCTTCAGAGAGCCTAATTTGTTTGGCACTTTAATCTACCTCCTGTGTCAGATAAACATGGTATGGTAAACCATGCTGCCCTAAGCTGAAGGGCTTCAAGGCTATACCTCTTATCATATGTTTACATTGTATGAAGTGCTTACAATAGAATATCTGTATAATTGTAGGCCTACTGATTATATTCTACTACTATACAATATTTGTATATTGTATTGATCACATTCTACTACTATTCACACGTTGTAGCTGTTGCATTCCACTGATACATTTGAGTAGTAGAGAGGGAAGCGAAAACAAATAGTAAATGTTACACAACAAACTGTGGACATCAATTCAATTATTGAAATGTCAGCTTCACATCAATAAAGAAGTTGTTATGTATACCGACTTCTAAATGCCTGTCAAAGAAACATACGAAGCTGCGCATCTGAAAACCCCCAGCTCTGGGGTAACTGTTTTAAGGCATGACTAACTGATGACAGTCATGTCTAATCAATTATGTTTGGTGATTACCACAGACCCACAGAGTCTTAAAATATGGGTTGTAATTGTTTGAATGGTGAGTTTTACGGGTCGTAAAGTACACATTTTAATAGTGAGATGTGTCCCCTGTCAGTAGCCATTCATAATTCTTTTGAACGCGACTACTTGACAGGCTTGGAGACGTCAGACCATTACCCAACAATGAAATTAGAAATTCCCCACTCAGTCAAGTGAAAAATCAAGGTGAAAAAAAATAGATCACTTGGAACAAGTGAGAATATTTTTTATACTATTATTTATTTTGGTAAGCAGGGTCCTTTGTAAAAAGCAGAAATCTTGTAATATGTTACAGAGAGTCAGACATATACACATGTGTTTAAAGTGCATGTACATTCATGTATCACAGTTGCCAAACCTTTGAAATAGTGAATAGTTTCATTTCTGTGAAATCTATATTCATGACATGCCAGAGACTGACCCTTGACTGATGGGCTGGATAAAAAAAAATATAATTTTTTTTTAAATTGATCTTTAAAAAAACATGCATTCTGAGAACCCCAACATCTCGCCTTTTGGGGTGATCCGCTGAAGCGGCAGAAGTAGTGAAAGCATAAAGGTAGAGCAAACTTGTACATGTAAATTTTTGCCTAACATAAACCTCATCATTAGCAAAGTACAATGTCCAAACCGCGATAATTCTGACAAAAATTGAGATTTCATGTCACAAATAGCACATGCACATCCTCAAATCATATGAAACGTGTGTAGCAAGTGTCATCCAATGAATTACAACGCATATAAGCAAAGCTGACAGCTTCAGCAAACTTTCCAAGTACAGGACCTTGTGTAAAAGTATGTACATTATCATTGGCAAATTACTCAGTTGAAACCCTTATAATTTGGACAAAAATTAATATTTCATCTCATAAATAGCATACCCCAAAATTGGCCTAGGGTGAAAAATGGATACGAGTCGTCTGCCCATGGTTGAGTTGATAAGGCCAACAAACAGAAATCAGATTCTGGGGGGTTTTTTATGAGTGGGAGAGGTTATTGAGGGAACCTGACATCTGACCACAGTAAAAACGAAGAGTTCAGTATTTCATTTCTAAATGGTCTGTCAATGGATTAACCCCTCATTGAACTAAATGATTAAATGGGAATAAAATAGTTCACATCATTGTTTGGAGTGCTTTATTCTGCATTGACTGACAGTATAGAGCACCATCATACATATCTGTGAAGCAAGACTAGCATCATGCATGGTCTCCACTCTTCTGGAAAAATATTTTTCCAGGAGTTTCTCGGAACTAATAAATCAAACTTTTTTTCAAGCACCTTTCAACCATTACATACTAATGGCACACAATAACATAACCAACAACCTAATAAGGAAATTTGTTTTATGAAGGCTAAAATTGAAGGACTTTCCAGGATCGACAGACAAAGATCTGGAATTTCAAGTACTTTCAAGGCCTGGAAATTGGTATATTAAAATTCAAGGACTTTCCACGATTTTTTCAAGCACCCATGGGAGTGAGTGAGTAGGATTTAATGTCACGTTCAACAATATTTCAGTCATATACATGTAGCTCGAACCAACTAGGAATCCCCCAGCCAAGTTGCACCCATGGGAACTCGGAACATGACTTGTTTGGTCGGAACTCCGAATATGATTTGTTTGGTGTTAGATAAGAAAACGATACTTGGTTCACAGAGTTTTGCCACAAATCAGATGTCATTTAGTCTCACCTGAGATATCAACCAAATGATGCTGGCACGCTGTAGTAGTCTATCTGAAGCAACATGATCTAGCGAGATCTATCCGTGTGATACCACCCCAGTTCAACCAGCGTTCATGCATTGTCATAACATACAATACACAATCTCGCCAACCCAAGTTATGTCCTGAACTAAGCTCATTAAATGAACATCTGCTGATAAGCATCGAAATATAAGAATTTTGCAAGAATTTGGCTTCACACATTTAATGGAAACCAGCAGACTTGATTGTGGATTATAAAGCAGCAGAATACCAATAAATGGCACAATGTCCTTCACCATTGTTTATATTTACCATGTCATGATAATAACTGTCAGTCAGTGTGAATTTTGGTGGACTATTCGCATATAATAATATCAGAAGCAAGGTTTCTGTGAGTTTTCAATTTGTATCAAAACTGAGCAGTGCATATTCAGTGAAATTGGCCAAGGGGTAAAAAATGGATATGAGTTGTCTGCCCTTGGTTTCTGTGGGTTTCCAATTTCTATCGAAACTGAGCTGTGCATATGTAGTTAACTGATGATCAAACTATTAAAGAATTAAAATAGTATAGATTAATTTCATTTCCATAATTAATCAGGGTACTCCTATGGAACCTCAAAATGTAATGGAGTTAATAACATGTATACCCCCATATGGAACCTCCCCATCACACTTTATTCCATGCTATAAAGGTTTTTACAGGTGATTTCACTCAGGTGTACAACAAGAACTCTATCAGCCTCAGGGTTATTCGGGTGCATGTTTTAGATTCAGACTGAACCCATCCACTTGATAGGTGTGAATGCAATATTGCAGAGTCAAAGTTTTTACCTGGCCGAAAATTGTCAAGCCTAAGTACTGAATAACAATAATAAAGCCCTTCAATAATTGTAGCTCGAAGGCATGTGAAGGCTGAACCCCTTTCATCACTATTTTCCCCTCTTTTAAAAGACAGGTTGTTGATAATATAGACAGAGTTTTGAAGCTTGGCATTTTTTCCCAAGGTGAATCAGTATAGAGTCGAGTCTTTATTCCATAGCTGACGACCAATCACGCTAGGAGAGGAAATCCATTAGGTGCTTCCGTATCCGTAACTATAACGTCGTATCCTGCACCGCACCGTGGTCGCTTTTGTTGTCGCACAGAATGGTCGACTCATTCAGTGGGCTTTGTTGATGATGCTTGCAGTGGGATAGAAGCTGGGTTTCCAGCAACCAGATGAAAAGCAAAGAAATATATTGCCAATAATAAAACTATAGGAAAACCTACACAAAGAAAGAAAGGAATAAAGAAAGAAATATATAGGTCTGCCGCTAGATCTGTGCTGGTTAGGATATTCAGGTGTTGGGTGAGTTCTACCTGTGACATCCATCCACAAACAGATGATGAGCCTAACCTAGCTATATACCCTCCCCTGGAGACCAGTACAGTAAGGCTTCTGATGATAGCTCGAGGATGGACAAACAGACAGACGATGAATGGACTAACATGGCGTGTATATGATAATGGCTACATGACATGGTCGTCCACTCCTCACACACGTGTTACCTTCAATCTAATGGGTGGGGTTCTGTACAGGTACATGCATGATAACTTATACTGCCTTGTTTCAGGTAACACACCAACAGTATATCTCTGAATAAAAGTGGAAGTAGCTTTATTTCAACTTCATATCATGGCGATGGAATGTCTCGATGCTTTTTCCTGAATACAAATTTTAGAATTTACATTTCTTTAACATATTTAAAATAAATGAAATTTCTTCGCATAAAATTTTTAAACAAAATCATACATTCGAAGAGAACACATAAATATCTTGAATATGACACGAATAAACACTGTAATATTTTCTAACCTGCCCAATACAGTTATCATCCGTTAATAATGAACAATATCAATTCACATCAAACTGAGGTGTGTATACAATGATATCTGAATACAGGGATGAGAAAAAAGAATTCCATATTTTTAGATTTTTTCTGAATTTGTTTTGAGAGGGAATATCCAAATGTTTTTCTCCTTTATGAAAAAGCTTTCATGCTTATTCAATTTTAACATGGGTTTAATAAATATTAAATGAGAACATGTCATGGTTGACTGAAAGCTAACGGCACGTTCAACATCTGTGTGTCAGCCGATGCGACAGTAAGGGAACAAGAGAAATCAACACGCATTAGTTCTAGTAACATCCACGCATCCAGGCCACTCCCACACTCAGCTGACATAGCTGATGAAACAAGGCAATAACACTATATACCGTGTACACTATTTCTTCTAATTATTTAGACAGCATATCCTGACTTCTGGCTACTGTGGAGAGAAATTCTACAGATTTTCTACAAATTTCACTAGCTATCTTTGCAGTTCTTGGGATAAATAACATATCCATGCATATCCAAGATGGATTTTTTGTGCTAAGACTAAATCTGCTGTTCGAAAAATTAGAAGAAATAGGGCACTAATCCCCACATCGGTACAAGGTTATAAGTAACTGTACAGTATACACCAGCCATTTGGGTGATATAAAGCAGTAACAAAAGCGAATGTTTGACTCGGGTAAATCTCCCGATTATTCAATCACCCTATTAAACTTCAATCACCCCAAATTTTGTGGATGAAATTCAATCAGTACTTCTAATAAAGGAGATGGTACGATAAAGCAGGAAAAATTTTTTTCCAGCAGTGGGGATATAATGCCACCAACATCACCAGTTTCAATGGTGTTTTGGTCCAAGGATAGATCCTTCGTGTCTAAATGTGTGTTTAAATGACTCGATTTAGACCCTTTTTTCATGGAATAGCACATGCTGCAGATTTCAATTTCATCTCGTAACTATAATTACAATGCTATCAAGCTAGAACTTTCACAAATATATTTTCTCTCGTCATTACATTAAAGGAGTACTTACCTTATTTTTGAGTGTGACTATATTTATCAACAATCGTATTCCAAAACTCATTATATCAAACTTATGTTGATAAAATGCGAAATAAAAGAAATATTGAATATTTTGTCGCTCGCCACGGCGTGCACTGGGCGCCACCATTGCACCACTGCGTGACGTTTTTAGATGAGCGGAAGTGAGTGTATACTCATCTAAAAACGTCACAACGTCATGGAGACTTAAGGTTGATCGTGATGATCATGCCGATAATTCGCACGCGAAGGAACCCAATAAATTCACTGACATCCCAGTTAATTTTAGTAGTTCAAGTGTAACAATGGAAATGTTTACGAACTTAGAAGCATGATGCATCGTCGTTTAACTCAACTCAATGGACAATTGCAGAGGATACTCTTTTAGCTTACCGCTCAGCTTCAAATTTTGTCCAGATTGAATCGGGCAAGTCTCAGTTGAAAAACTTGGGGAAGAAATTCTTCAGTGGGAGAAGATAACCTAAACCAATTTGCTTTTAGGAATTACCCCCGTGGGATTGGCAGCGCCAGTTTTTCCCTCGAATTAAAACTCGGACCCAGGGAATTCAAATGTCCGTAGTTGGAACGGCCCTGCATAAAGCGTTAGCCGTGGCGTTGTCCTGAATTTTGACGTTATCAGTCACGTCATCCCACAGGCAACATGGCGGCGCCCACGTCGACCTCAAAGCGGAAACATGGCTCCACAAATTGTAATAAAAATAATAGGTTATCGCCCTCAACGACAGTAAAATAGTTGGTTATATTTCTTTAAGAGTCTAACCTTTGTAATAGGAACCTATATAAAATAAGGTAAGTACTCCTTTAAACAAAATTATTTTTAGTACATTTTATTTTTTTGATTTCAACCATTATTCAACCATTTCAACCATTATTTCAAGTATAAGCCAAAATCTCTCCTCATCATATCATCTCCTTTGATCACCTGCTAAAATCATTAAAATGACAAAGAAATAATGCATTATTTTACTTGATTTTATAACATTTTGTCAAATGTTCTAAAAAATTTGATCGACCCCCCTCCCTCAGTTTTAAAGTGAGAAATTTTCTAAATATATTGAATTTCAATAAAAACAAAGCTACGAAAATTTGTTTTTTATTCACTGTTTATGAAAGGAACACAAATACATAATGAGAATTGTTTAGAGGGAATAAACCCTGATTTATGGGGTTGTTCTATCTCTAAAATAATATAAGACTGTGAAAAAGATGGAATTTAACTGAGGTTACAAATCTATTTACAATGTTGTTGTGAAAATTGATCAGTATTCAATTAACTATGATTTCGTTTTTTATTTAAAGTGAGACAAACATGATTAAACTCTTGGATCAAATTTGATGGTACACCTAAAATACTGCTCACAATATGGTTGTGTGAGGATGTACATGTATCATGTGAAGAAGTAGTCGTGTTCAAACAACAAAGTCAGGTACTACAACGTACATGAACAATAAAAAGTCATTTGAGATAGTACATCATGCTTACTGTATTTCACAAATGATGCTTTTACAGACCTATATAACATATATCATACAAACCACATCCATAATACTCGGGAAATGAAGCATCTCCCAAAAGCAGACAAAACTGATCAATAAAAGTCAATCAATCAACTCCTGAAGCATATAATCACAAGATTGATCAGGGATCAACAATCAAACTCAGATGAGCATAAACACAGATGATCCAATAATGATGTTAATTGATTCACTTAATTCTCTGGCATTGATTAGTTTTGTCTGGTATTTATAGCCGACACCTCCGTACAATGAAACATATTGATGACAGTCATACACTCCACATATTACATGTATTATACCCTCACTCACCCAATATATTGATGGCCATGTTTATTATAGTATCAAATATCTAGGTCAGAGTTACGTGTACACAGAATCAAACTAACCATGTAAGATTGTTTCAGCTGCTTGCACATTATTTCTTTCATGACAATTTTTTTCTTCTTATTCTTAGATCTTTATGAAGATAAGGATATATCTAGGAATGAAGTTAAGCTTGTAGGGATATTATACCAATATTATAGCAATACCATGCAATGAATCCTGTCTATGCTGTAAACTGATAGTTTTGGCTCCGTATAGGTTCCATATCAACCTCAGTAAACTCAGATATAATATCACGAAGTATTATATCTGAATTCAGCCCTATATAATTCCCATGCGAATCTGAAACAACATTTGTTAGCCAATCAGGTGGCTAGCTTGTTGAAATCACGCCCATGGTAATTACACACGGTAGCACGTGAACTAATATATAAACATTATCGGGCAACAATATCCAAATATGGCATCATTTCCAGACAGTGTGCAGTGAAGATCAAAGAATTTACTCCCGCCGAAAAGTCTGGCTTTGTTAGGGGGTAGAAAACATCAGTAGATTGTGCCGCACGAAGGTGTTAAATTTCCGTGAAGTAAACGGCAATCATTTTCAGAGAGAAAAGTCAGAAATTGTTGTGATTGGCTTATTATGGGATCTCGCAGAATATCGGCGAACATTTCGCATGAAGTTTTCATAGCGCTACGTCTAGATGGTATTGCCCTGATTTACCATCTTGGTTTACCTAGATTGGTTCCATAAGGTACAGAACCTACAGAGAAACCAGGTTCCATCCATTACTAAAATATTCTGGTCAGTATCATTCAGTACGGACTGGTTTCTGTGTGCATCTGTTTGATGCCAATTGTTTTACTATTATAAACAATTCCATGTTTCAAACCCTGCATAGACCTGATAGGTACAAATGAGAAGGTGAAATTAATGATCTTGTACCTCATAATCCGACTGATGGCACTGTGCTTCAAAGATTTGGCAGCGAATTAATGTGAAGAGGAAATTGTGAAAATATGGCCAACAATAATGTTCTAATTAACCCACAAACTTCAATTAGGCGGGCACATGGCCCAGGTAACGCCCTTTGTCGACATGTCCACCACCCGTGCAATTCACAATTCCCCTTCCTATCATTATAGTCACACACAATAAAACGGGCTGAAAAGGTCTTATTGTTGTATGAGAGTACCACATCAACCAGTACATTCTGAGTTGTGTTGCTAGTTGATTTCCCCTTGCCCTCCACCGAATTAAGTAAATTTCCCCATAAATGTTGGTGCAACAATACAGCCTACTCTTGGCTCCCAATTGTGCCCTGGGGTCACGAACCAGTGACTGGTCAAACAAAACCTTTTTACCTTGCCCTTTAACAGCCTGTGTTAATGCAAGTTAATCATCGACTAACAATACACCTCCAAATTGTATCACACAATGCAATAACCTAGCCAGATTAACAATTTGCCATCATCCACCCTACTACAAATGCTTTTAAGAGGCCACTGTGCTAGCTGTCATCTGTAGAAGAACATTTAACAAGAGATTTAAAAATCTGCATCAAGCCTAGATTACACCCTCAATAATTAGAGATCTCTCCACCGAATTGCAGGTGAATCATGTTTAAAAAAAATTGATCTTTGTTCCTTGAAACTTTAACAACCTCAACATTTATATCACAAGAACAATAGTTCTATAACAGATTAGCTGCTTCATATTCTATGGTAATAAAATTCCCCTATGGCCACCAACAATGGTTCATAAATGTCCTGTTTTCTCAGCCAGTATATTCAATCACAGGCACAATTCAAATAAACGGCTCAATTTCAATCCCAAAATTTGTAAATCTCAAGACTACATACAATGCTAAATGATTTGACAAAAACTCACCATCCTATGAATTTATGTTCAAATAAAACAATATGAAATTCATCAAGAATGGTTGTACTCAATTTGAATAATATGCGAAAAACCGAAGATTATATGTAAAAGTAAACTATACTCCAATTACAGCCTTCAAACCTGACCACTTGACCCGACTGAGGAAGTGAAAAAAATGAATAATCAACTTTAATGAACCAAAGGCAGAAGAAAATAAGCTTTGGTGAAATACTGAAGATAAAAATACTCACTAATTCAAAGATCAACATAAAATTCTGTGAATTTCAGCATACCTGTATCTTTGAAATCCTGACCTTTGAAGATTATAATTATATTTACAAATTGTCCTGTGAAATGCCAGGATGAGAGACTGTTACTGGTTTTCTTTGAGCTGCTTTACAATTATTCTTCAAAGATTTGACAAGTCAAATATGAGCCAATCTAAACATTCTCAATCAGATGTAACATCGAGGCAAAAGTATGGAATATTAAAATAATATTCATAAATGGAGAACTTGAATAATTATCAGATAATTAGCCAGTAATAATTATCTTTAATGGTCCCAGGAACACTATATATAACATCGTCCAATCCTTTTACAGAGCAAACTGGTGAAGGAGGGAGGTGTCCGTAATCGTTGGAAGTAAATGATCAATCAATAGTAATCAATGTCAGATCCAATCAGGGGTCAATTGTCCAGTCAGTGATCGCTACACGCTAAACACTAGCCTTATACTCTGACCCTGGCTCCATCTTTCTCCAAACGATAATTAACCCGGCTATTTTACACAGAAACCATTTAGCCATTTGGGGACCTTTCAGGTTAAAGGCCTTAAATTGGGCAGCGGTTTAAGTGCTATGTTCATTTAAGGAACTTCATTAGTTCAGGTAAAATCAGACAGTCAGAAAGGTATTCACTGATATAATCACGCCTGATCACACACGGCAAAAGGAAAAAAACACGTTTGAAATAAGCATCTGCGAAGAAATAAATTAATGTAAGAAGGAAATAAATTGAGAGCAATTTAGTTTCACATTCTGAGCATACAATTACCAAGGATATTTCATTTTTACTTTTCATCTTCTCGCTATAATTTTCCGACAGATCACAAGGTTGTGTGAGATCAGCAAGGATGAGACCAATTTCACACGTGGTACGTACATCTTTTAAAATTCTGTTTTATTGCACACAGATAATACATATTGCTCGGATAGAATCTTGTCAGTATGCTATTGTTGGAGCGAATTTATAAATAAAATTATTCCTCTTCCTACATGAACCTTACTATACAGGGTGTATCAAAAAAAACGGAGTCCTAGTACGATGACATATTTTTCATTGAGCAAAGGAGAAATCTATTATTTTTTTTGATTTGTCATCAAGACCGACCCTTTGGGACTGACCAGCTGAACAATTCAATGATCTGTGATCAAGCATGTTAGAACAATAGCTACCCTTCAATTATGAGTGAAATGTGACTTGCGCCAGATTTGGTTTACATCATTCGTCTGCCCTTGAAAGAAAAGAAATACGGTGTACAAATGAAATGTCCTTTATCCACTCTGAATTCATTGACATTTTGAAAACAAAACGGTGTACAATTAAAATATCTTTTAACTCTGAATTTAACCAAAAGGTGTACAATTCAAATGTCTTTTTAACAGACAATTGAATCTCAATCTTCAACGTGTCCTCCATTTCTCTGGATGCAGGTACGCGCACGTTCATTCATTGCCGCCACGGCCCGTCTGATAAGTGCCTGGTTCTGCCTCAGGTTGTCAACTTCTGTTATGATGCGCTTTTCCAGGTCATTGAGATCTGTTGGAGGCGTGATGTACACCCTGGACTTCAGGTAACAGTTAAAAGACGTTTTAATTGTACACCGTTTTGTTTTCAAAATGTCAATGAATTCAGAGTGGATAAAAGACATTTCATTTGTACACCGTATTTCTTTTCTTTCAAGGGCAGACGAATGATGTAAACCAAATCTGGCGCAAGTCACATTTCACTCATAATTGAAGAATAGCTATTGTTCTAACATGTTTGATCACAGATCATTGAATTGTTCAGCTGGTCAGTCCCAAAGGGTCGGTCTTGATGACAAATCAACAAAAAAAATAGAT
Source organism: Hanleya hanleyi (assembly GCA_036873755.1). NCBI lineage: Eukaryota > Metazoa > Mollusca > Polyplacophora > Lepidopleurida > Hanleyidae > Hanleya > Hanleya hanleyi. The sequence continues at coordinate 31,090 of JAVTVY010031517.1, read as the reverse complement.
TTCTCCTTTGCTCAATGAAAAATATGTCATCATACTAGGACTCCGGTTTTTTTGATACACCCTGTATATATATAGTTGCACTTCTCCCTATGAGAATATGGTCAATCCTCTATGGTAATCCCTCTAATAATTCAATCACAGGAAGTGAAATTCCCACCATAAAATCTGGAGGTGATCAAATTTATTACAACCAGAAGTTGACCAAATGGTTCAAAATCATGCATATAATGCCTTATTTCTACGAAATTTCAATGATTTTAGAGAGTGATCAAATTTATTAGAAGCACTGATTGAATTTTGTCCCAAATATTGTATTCAATGGAATTTTGATAGGGGCATTGGATTATTAGAGGGATTACCCTAATCATTCAATCACCCTATTCCAAGTCAACCACCCTCAATTTTGTGGAAAAATTAAACTCATCATTTTTTGGAAATTTAATCACTTGCTGAACATCATCAAAATAACAAATAATGGATTAACTCCATGATTTAGGGCCATTTTTTCAACTTCCTTTTTCTAATGTATTTAATCACCTCTGATTTTATGTTGCGGGATTTCACTTCCTGTGAATGCATTATTAAATTTACTATAAATTGTTGAAATTTGTAAAACAGACAACATGTACATTCTTTCCTAGTTCATAGAGAAATTTGTTTATCTGTCTTTCCACTTATTTTTGATCATTCCGTAATCCCGTTATTCCATTATAAATTTCTTGTTAAATTAATTATATGATTCTCATACAAACAGTTTTGATGGTGATCACGATGGAACCCTATATTCATGCAATATATCTGAGGTAATATGGGATACTGCACTGTAAATCCAGAAAAACGTGTTGTAACATGAGGAACATGTTAATGAAGGAGTGAAATTTCCAACTAGCACATGAAATGCTCTATATAATTACTTCTAAGGAACTTTGTATACATCTTCATACACAAGTCGATTTAGCCTTGATAGATCGGACCAATGAAAGTATTCAAATCCAAGGTGTAAATTAATCTACAGACCAGAAGCGAACCAATCAGAACATACCCAACAACTGTATGGAGGGTGATGTATTCTGTCGGTTAAGTTCCGTCATTCCTCCATATGGCAGTTGGCGTGGTCAGATACATAATGACAGCCAATGAATAACAGATTCATACGGCAGATTTCGAAATTCAAATGGATTCGAGGTCAGTGTTGTTTCGTGTCTATTTACGAATTCTGTTGAAGAGACAGTGCACAGATATATCATGGTTAATTCGAAGTGTGAACAGAGAAGACGGCTTGTGTATGAAGATGTTTCTTATGTTTCGAAACATTTTCTATGTTTGACTCAATTAGACCACCTTTTTTTTTACTTTTCAACAAGTCATTGGGGTCGGGGTAATAAAAAAACATGAAAGGTGTAAAAACAGGGAACTGACTTGCAAGATTTCAAAATTTATTTCTGTTTTTCTCATGCTAAATCAAAAATGTAGGTCTATTTCTCACAGATGCACCAATATTCGTGTTAACACTACAATATAACACATGTACATGGATCGTGCCTGACCAGAGCGAAAGATGTATTTTTTGTTCAGTTGTCATTATATTCTAACAAAGCCTCAGACAAAAAACACAAGGGATGAGATCGCAGGTAAATATCTAGGCAGAGGGTAAAACAAACTCTTGTGGCCATCGCATGTAGGTAATGCCCAAAGTAAACATTCCGCCGATCAATTTTCGCAAACTGGCATTTCTAATGGAGAAAAAATCCTCCAGATCTATTGATTTTGAAGCTTCTGCAATCTCAGCGAGAAAGGGTGGTAGACAGCTGTTGCTGGGTTGTTCCGTAGAAGGACGGAGTACTTTCTGAACCGATGTGCCACGTGTTTCACGACGTCTGCCGCCAGCTTCTTAATTACCAAATCTTACAGAGTAGAGTACATATACATGGTTATACCCCCTACGACTGGCCATATGTTGTCATTGCCATAGTTTATGAGAGAACAGAATCTGAATATTAACTGCATCAAAACTTGTGCAATATAGTAAACACAGTTTGAAAGTTGGTCTCCATAAATACTAGTAATACTTTTAATGTCCATCTTTCATATTCTGCTTGACTGTATAGATTTTAACATTGTAAGAGATTCTTTTTATCAAGCAGCTACTTTAGCAGATCTTTTTAGTCGGGTAAAAGAAGACTGTATTTTAGGCTATTTGAAAGAAATCGGTTTGTTGCATAAGTTTTAATGTATGTGCATTTTTTTTGGTGTGTTGTGTTGATTACTTCTGGATTGCTGAGTTGTTGACTTGTTTTTGATTTTTGGAATTGTTTTTGTCAGCGCCGCCAACTCGGGTCCCCCCTTTCTGCGAATATTAAACCATACAAAACATGCAACTTGGTAAAATGCAGATATTATAGGCCAAAAATGCATGAAATGGAGCCTGGAATGGCAAATTTGTATGCGGGGGAGGGCGGGGGACCGATCTAGCCTTTACTTGTTAATTCTGTCATCTTCATGCACAAGTCGACTTCTCCGTTACCACTTCGAATTAACCTGGATATATCGGCCCACCGGCTTTGTTCAAAAGTATTTGTGAATAGACAAAAACTGTCATTGACCTCAATTTGAATTTTGAAATAGGCTGAATGAGTGAGCAATTGATTGGCGGTCCCATGTTTCTGGCCACACCTACTGCCATATTAGGATGATCGACGTAACTAAAAAAAAAATGCTGAGATTAATGACTACATTGTTCATAGATTTCACATTCAAAATGATCAAGCTAAATTTTGATCATTCATATACTTCATTCATTTCTTGTTTCCCGTCAGCCGCCCGCATGTCATTTTACCTACTGCCCGGGGTTTTTGGGGGGGTTTTTCCCATTATTTTCATTTATATTCGTTATTTGCATTTTTTCTTAATTTGCTGAACTTTCTAAGCGGAATTTCTCAATTTGAAAATGTTGAAATTTGTAAAATTTTGCAAACTTGAGTGCCGAGATGATTTTACTAGCAAAATCATAAGCTTTATTTCATATACATCATAAACATTGCGTGCCAAGGCTCCTCCAAACAGTATGGATTTTATATATCATTTATATTTATATATTCTTACACATGTTTTCTCTTGAGCATATTGAGTAGAGATATTATGGATCAGTTAATTTTTCCATCACAATTTAAAGTTGTACAAGTTAATGAAGAAACATGTGATAATACATCCAGACAGTCCAGATACTTGTGCAAAATTTGAGCAAGATGTTGAAGATTAAAATACTGTAGATTTCTGTTGGGCAGTATTTTGAGAATTAGTCTGGATTCCCATAAATTTTGACAATAAGACATGGCCTAAATTTAGTAGCTAAGATTCTTCAGCACTGTTTTAGGAGTGGGATGAGCATATTTGAGCTTGACAATTATGAAATCTGCCATTTTGAAAAATGCGCCACACTTTATAATACATGAGCAGTGTGACTAACGTCACAGGACCTACGAAGTAGAGTAGGCATTAGGACTCGAATGCGAACTGAACTCTTGGAAATCCCCACCCCCAGTTGAAATCCTGCTTATATTAAGATGGGCACCGCCCAAGTCAGAATCGCCAGTGATTTTCATCAAAAATCACCAGAAATTTTCATCAAAAGTAGGTCAGCTCAGAACTTGTTGGTAAGTCTCCTAATGCGCCTTCATTCCAAAAATAAATAACGATCGCCGATTTAATTTTACAATTTTTTAACTAAAGGAAACAGATTGAATAATAAAACTCTGTGGCAGTGATTCTGTATCCCTTAATCAAGGAATCAAAATGGATCAAGATTTGAAATGACAAGAAAAATTTAGACATAATTACACATGTAATGTTTTTGTTTAAATTATATCCCAGTGTGATATATAGTCAATATTCAAGAAGTACCAAAAAAAACGAGAAGTACATGCTCAAATTTTCACATCATGATCAAAGTTACTTTATCTAGTTAAATTCTACCCAAAGAAAATAAATTAAGACCCTTTAAACATGCCGTCAATGCCAGATGTTGAGTTTTATACAGCTGTAGATCAGGGCTCTGGGTGCATATATCATGTTTCCATACACTTGATGCACACAACAGCGGCAAAAACAAAGCCTCCTTGAACAACCTATCTTTATACAGGAAATTCTTAACTCAGAAAATACCATTCTCTCTCAAAAGAAAATAATTTACGCCAGGAAGGCCTTTTTTATTAAGCTAATTTTGTTAGGTAGGGGCCTACTTAGATTCAATAATTGTCACGAAATTTCTTTGGTTATATCTTAATTGCAACCATGTTTGTTCCTCATGCTTGAGGTATGTACATGTATAACACACTTTCATTTGAGAGTCCAGACATTCCACCATTCATGTGAACAAATTGTACTAAACATGGAATAATTAAATTCACACTACCCATTTCTACAGTATCAGTACTATGTTACTATCTGTAGCAGTTGAAACCCAGTAAAACTTAAACAATTAAAACCAGTGAAGAAATTTGTCTGTTGAATAACAGAAAATATTTGAATGAGTAAACTACTAAACAACTTACATGATACCAACAAAATGTCCCAACACAAGCTGATAAATTCCTTGGGTGGCTTGCAGGATGGCTTTGTTTCACCCTCAGTACACTTTTATCATTGTTGCTCACAGGCTAATCTGAAGGATCATACCAGATCTTTCTTTGTTCTGCTGGGTTATTGCACCAGGCTGACTTAATTGGTTGATGTAGGATATTTCACCATCAGTGGCAATTTGACCTAAATTTGAAGCCTGATCTGTGATGAAATGTTTGGATGTGAAATAGGATACACGTTAAAGGCCACAGTTTACATATATCTATAACAATATACTGAATTGTGTGTATTAAGAATGGCAAGTTGGTAATAGCAGTGTAGATAAATGCACTAACAAATGATGGAAAATTAGCATTTCCTATTTCATTATCCCATCACGTTTTGTACTGTGTTATATATACAGTGAAACATACAGCCAAGGGTTCCCAATGGGCATGACAGTGCACTCGCTGAGCTATCAATAAATAATTAAAAAAATAATTATAAATCAAATTTTCAGCAGAATTCGGTCAGCTCAGAACTTGTTGGTAACAATGCCCTAATGCACGTTCGTGCCAAAAATCAAGGTTCTAATGTCAATGGTTCTCCTTATTTTGCCGACGAAAGGACTCGGATGGACTGACTGACTGCCTGACTGACTCACTCATTACCGGACAATTTGCGATCTGTAGCCTACTTCGTAGGAATATCAAGGAGTAAATGCTAATCATTTTGGATAGTTTAGATTTTATTACATGCGCTGAAAAAAAGAAAGAAAATTTATGCGGAGTATCTATTGATTTTTGACAAGCCCTGAAGTACTGTTCTCCCATTGACAGAGATTGTAGCCTCCTAAAAATTGGTGTATCTGACATTAGGTATACAATCTGATGCCAGATCTGAACGTGAAGTAGACGACCAATTAAAATGGACAGACTTTAGTCCTGAAAGAGTCGACAATGAATAAACAATACACACTGTCAATTTTGATGAAATAAAAATTAATAATACAAAAAAATAAGAGAGAGAGAGAATCAAGGTTTAACAATATTTCAGCAATATTTCAGCTATATAGTGACGATCAAACAAAATTCTAAGTATTCAAGTTAATAACTTAGTAATCCAACACATTAAAACTTATGCAACAAACCGATTTCTCTCAAGTAACCAAAGCTAGTCTTCTTTCATTCGACTAAAAAGATCTTCTAAAGTAGCTGCTCGATAAAAAGAATCTCTTACAATCTTAAAATCCATACAGTCGATAAGAATATGTTTCACTGTGAGATCTTCATGGCATGGAATACACCTTGGGACTGGTGCCTTTTTTAGTTAATCGTGTATGGCCGATTCTACATCGCCTGATTCTGGCTTGATCGAAACGTTTCTGGCTGTTCAGATGAGTATAGCCTACAGTTTTTTTGAACTCCTGAAGTTTTTTATTATTCACAGCATCTCATAAAGACTGAAACAGCTTTCTCACATAAGTACAGATAGAGGGTCTGAAATCGCAATTATCTAGGGCTGCCTTAGTCATTTTGTCAGCCTCAGTGCCAACGTGACTAGGCAACCAACAGAACACAAAATCAATCTGTTGATCAAATCTAGTCATATAATTGTAGAATATTCAAGATGCTGGGATAAGTTGAAGTTCCACTTTTAATCGCTTGAAGGCATGACAGTTACAAAGGACGGAGGTGTTTAAGATGAGCCTAGGTTGAACATATCAGGATTTTATCAATACCCAGTAATGCAGGGTGACTGTGGAATACTGGCTAATTCATTTGTCCTTTTTGGACATGGTAAATATAGTACTGTAAGTAATTAAGTTCTTGCATGACAATATAACCTAAAAGGTTTTTATACATAAGCTGATGTAATACAAGTTATCTTGTACTATATAAAGAGTGCCCGTCTTGCATAACTCGGAATAGTACCTGGAGGCATCAAGGAACAATACAATGGATTCGATTTACAAGAATCGCTCTATATATATTGTGACATCATAATGCAGCATAAATCACAAGTCCTATGATACATGGCAGTGTGACTAACGTCACAGGACCTACGAAGTACAGTAGGCATTAGGACTCGAACGCGAACTGAACTCTTGGAAATCCCCACCCCCAGTTGAAGCCCAGCCTATATTAAGATGGGCACCGCCCAAGTCAGAATCGCCAGTGATTTTCATCAAAAATCACCAGAAATTTTCATCAAAAGTAGGTCAGCTCAGAACTTGTTGGTAACAGTCTCCTAATGCGCCTTCATTCCAAAATAAATAACGATCGCCGATTTAATTTTACAATTTTTTAATTAAAGGAAACAGATTGAATAATATAGGTTCAGTAGATTTCAAGCTTTACGTGTGAAAATACATTTACATCTCTTTAATGGTTTTCAGTGCCCTTGTACAGGATCAAAACAACTTTTTGAATCACATTATTTTCCCAACAATACAACAAATTTTTATATATAGTACTATAGTAGAAAGGTAGCATTTATGTAGTTTACGGTAATTCAACTCAAGACCAACACCTTCTATGCACAAGATAATAATGATTCTATGTCATTCTCCTGAGCATAACCGGTACAAGGACGAATAAATAGCGTCTCTACATCACGTTATCTAGATATATGAGACAACACATTTTGGGCATCGGCAATCTGATGAATGTACTATTCCGGTTTTCTTGTTTCACATTATATTCTATGGCGGTTGATCGGTGATTTGCCTCATTGATAAACATTAAACCACCTCAGCTTCGTTGTGTGAATCGGAATTGCTGTGACATACCAACACACTCCGTGGCAGTGATTCTGTATCCCCTAATCAAGGAATCAAAATGGATCAAGATTTGAAATGACAAGAGAAATTTAGACATATTTTGTTTACACATGTAATTTTTTGTTCAAATTATATCCAAGTGTTATATATAGTCAATATTCAAGAGGTACAAAAAAAACCCAAAGTATGTCCTCATATTTTCACATCCATGCCAAGAAATACTGCATTGAAAAGGGTCCATTTAGCCTACCCTGTTTTATCGCTCTAATCAGCAAATGGCGGGGTCATATTTCTGCTGTCAAAATTGTATTTCCCTTCAAAGTCTTAACCCTTGAATCCAAGTCGCACACTCTCTGTTTAATAGGGCCATGTTACTCCTTGGAACAAACACAGAGAGAGGCTCTATCCGAGCCTTGTGGTTTTTAACAGTGATTTATATCCAAGCCCACTGAGATAAGGCTGGTTTCTACTCGTGCTGCTTGTCACATCAAATTACAGTGGTCGGTGTCCTCTAGGGTAACCCTTCACACTGCATACAGTCTCAGATATACAGATTTTGCACAAGCACAATGAAGAAACACATAATAATTGCCCTCAGATATCTTGTTTATGCTGCAGGTGGTGGATAAAGCTAAATATGATCCAATATACTTTTAGTAGGTATTATTACATATGTTCTAGTATTCTTGTGTCTTTTGGTAGAGCTAAATCAAGAACATTTAACCCCCCCTTCCCCCCCTGTGTGTGTTTAAATATTTGGCTTCATCAGTGCATACATGTATGAGGGTGTCACAGGTGAATATAAGTCTTTAATAATTTCCTCATTGTTTTTAATATTTCCTCCAAGTACAGGTAGTACAAGTCTGTAGTTATTTCTAGGCAATGTAGAAATATTAATATACACATAAACAAACTGTTGAGTTGAACTCCCAAAACAGCCATGTATACATGTGCACGTTTCAATGTATTTTACTGATGTGTTTCAATGCTGTTTTTTATTGAAGTCAAATCACCCACTATTAATTCGCCCCCATCACAACCCTCCTGTATAGCAGATACTATAGTATCTTATTGCATGCCTGTCAACTACCCTGGAACATTTCCTAGCTTAGACATTAAACAGCCCGCTAAACATGCCATCAAATGTGATAAGGCTGGGAGTACAAGAATGTGCCATGTATTTTCTGTGGACTGATGTGGCATACAGTGGAAAGGGGATCAATGACCGGGTATTTTTAGCAGCAGTGGGTAATTTGACCTGAATGTGGTCAATGATGAAGTGTTTGGATGTGAAATAGGATACACGTTAAAGGCTACAGTATACATTTATCTATAACAATATACTGAAGTATTAATTATAAATCTAATTTTAATCAGAATTATTTCAGATCAGAACTTGCTGGTAACAATGCCCTAATGCACGTTTATGCCAAAAATCAAGGTTCTAATGTCAACGGTTCTCCTTATTTTGCCGACGAAAGGATTTGGATGGACTGACTGACTGCCTGACTGACTGACTCATTACCGGACAATTTGCGATCTGTAGCCTACTTCGTAGGAACATGTGAGAAATAACTGATTCAGAACATGTTTGTGTCGTCTTTCGTACCCATCTTTGATCATTGCCAGCCCACACAGAATTACGAGTTGGAGGGGATTGGGTACATGTATCTAAACAGATAGATGGGTCACATTCCACTGATGGTCATGCACTCTCAGCTTGAGTTGCTTTTGGTAGTTGCTTTCCCTATGATTATATTTAAATATGGGGAAACTTTCTACATGGCTTGAAGTACAGTGGCTTGGGTAACAGTGGGTGTTTTCGTCGATGTTGTTGTTCTGATTATATATATATTCAAAAAATTTTCAAGAATATAATTATTTCCCACCTTTTCATACACCACAATGACAGTGCATGTCATAAAAATGCTTTCTATATGACCTACATCGATCTACATACCCCTCCTCTACTAGATCTCCATCTAAATTTAGAATTCTTGAGAGGGGTTTGTTTCATTCGCTTACTTACATGTATTCGAGGGCATAGTGGTGTGCTGTCCAAACAGGGAAATAATGATACGGTTTGGGCTATGTGACGGGTTGGTTCACACCCACCCGCCGCCCTTCCGCAGTCCCGCTCCCCTTAGTGATGCCAATAGAGACCTATAATTTATTAGACTTGTTCAAAGTCCCTGAACATTTAGTTTATTAGGGTCATAGTGAAAGTGACTTGTGAAACTGAATATACATGTTATCAGCTTCTGTAACACACAATATATGTACTTATATCAGTCAGTCCGAGGTTTACTTTTGTTAACGAGTCAGCAATCATGAAAACTGGAGAGGCTCTTCCAATGTTTAATTATTGGCTGTGGCAATGTGAAGGGCTAAGATTCGTAAGACTGAAACGAGCATTATTCCACACTCAAGCACTAGTCCAGGTCTGAAAATAATGATCGGGCATGGTAACATATGTACGGGTTACTGTGAAATTCAAGCCAGTGACAGGACTGGATATTGGCATTTTGATGCAATCCTCATCGTCATGTTGATGGGGGACCTACGACAGGTTGTTCATATTCTGACAGGTTGTTCATATTCTGGAGAAGACAACCATCTGGCAACCTGATCGACAGGTTACCACTCATTTCCAGCCCTGCCAGTTTGAGACTGTACAGGCATATTTATCTAGATGAGATGTGTGTAAGCTTACACCAGCTGTCTGTGAACAAGATCAAATCCATGTAGAATTTCTTTAGCAAGTCACAATTTTACTTTGCACTCCAGCTTAAAAATCTGGTTTAAAATAATTTCATTCTCTAAGAATATATTCTGAATTCTTTAACTTTCATTGAGTTTCAGCTGGCAAAATCATATGAGACATTTCCTTTCTCTGGAGTCCGAGTAGACACACTGTCCGTCCCTGAACCGTTATTTCGTGTATGATTTGAAGGGAACTTTTGCCCATGTTTGAGCACTTGTCGAACATTGACATTGATCCTAGCAGTTTCGATGTATCGTTCGAACATGGACCAGTCATCCAAAACCTGTTCAGTCCGTTCAGTTTTATGATGTTCAACAAGTCTTCTGCCACATTCAGCAGCTTCAGGCTGTTGGGTACGATCTTGTTCAGCCTGTTGAGTTTTGCCTTGTTCAGCCTGATGGATTTTGCCTTGTTCAGCCTGTTGAGTTTTGCCTTGTTCAGCCTGTTGGGTTTTGCCTTGATCAGCCTGTTCCGTTATGCTTTGTTCACTTGTTGGGCTTGAACAGCTATCTGAAGACAGTATTTTACTGCCCTCAATGTTATTCGTATCACAATCATTGAACTTTTGAATATTCTGATATCTGATTATCCCTGTTTTTGTCATCTCATCATCATGAAAACCATTTGAGAATCGTTCTGGGTGAGCGGGAAGAATTCTGGGCACTGCGTGGTAAGCTAGCCTGGTCTGATTCATCATCACGCAGATATCTCCACTCTTCAAGTACACAGCCACTGGTTTGACAGCCTTCGTCTCCCCACCAATCAGAAACACAGCAGTCTGGCCAAAACTACAAGAGACAAGAATACCAACTTAAAACATATCTAAACTTCCCAAAACATGCTATATGATGCAAAGCTTGAGCTATTCAGGAGCAACGTTGTGGAACTCCCTAGACCAAAATATCACAGTATCTCCCTCGAGCCCTTGGGATATTCAAGCCCAGAATGATGAATTCTCTAATCAGCATGCAGTAATATTGAGTAACATTTATATACATATAAATGCTCTTTTCTTGTTAAGATTTGTCTTGTATGTGTGTAATTATGGTAGTGTATTAATTTGCAATTGTCCTGTTGTTAGAGGGCCTCAGGGAAGAACAGTTTTTCAAGTGAGTATTTTTGTAAACCCTCAGAAAAAGTTATACTGTATATATATAAATTACAAACCCTTTCCAAGTAAATCAACACAGACTTCCTTTTGTTTACCTGAATGATATTAAGGGTGACTCATGGTCAAACTCGGAGTGATCTGTGTGAGGACAGAGGGCTGAATCCATGTTGTAATAATTCACAATGCCAGCTTCCGGGGAATAGCCATCAAACCCTATAGCAGCAGCTATATACTTGGCAATGTCCTTCAAGTCTTTGGGAAATGTGGAAACACTGTCCTCAAAATAGACCTGGAAGTTAAGAAAATATTTGCAATAATAAGCTTACACCTCAAATATACACACCTTAGTTCCCCGATGTACCGGAGTGGTATGGTACCATAGCGGTGACTACGTCCTTCACCGTAACGGTAACGTGGCGGTATCAGAGCAGTCCGTCAGTGGTTGTGTATCCACCACGGTACTGTTACAGTGATGACATAGTCACCGCTACGGTACCATACCTCTCTGGTCACAATGTTTTCACCGTTGGGGAATTTACGGGTGTACAAAGGTATACCGATTTTTACAAGAATCACAAGTTGACATGCAGCAATGGATTAAGGGTCGCATACAAGGTATATACAATATAATACGCACATGAAATCCCATGTATCAACACCATACGCATGTTGTCATATTGTAAAATATGAGATGTGTTTTGAAGATTTAACCCTTTGAACCCTAGAAGCCGGTTTAGCAGCCTATTGATATAATGTATATACCCGAGAGGCTGCTCTAGCGGCTTCTGATGTCAGAACCGACTTTTCAGCCAATCAGATAACGTTTTACGTCGTATCCGCTTCAAAGTTTTAGTTTGGTCCCCCAAGTCCAAAAGGGATGCTCTACCACTCGTAGAGTCCCCAGGGGGTGTGCAACGCTGTTTAAGTTGTGCATATGACAAAATTGTCGTTTGTGTCCCTATTTTAGCATGGAAATCAGGGTCAGGTGTTAACCCTAGTCCTGTCGGCCAGTCCTATAGCTGGTCGACTTCTGTGTGCCATGCTGTCAAGCAGAGCTGAATTGACTAAAAACCGGCGGCTGTCAAGCATGTCAAGTCGTTGGATTCGATAAATAAATTGAAGTAATGGATGGTATTTGATGGATGATACATCGTTTTGAACCACTGAACATACACTCAGAAAATATTTGGCATTGTAGAGCATCAAAAATATTTAGGACTCGTAATTTGGCAAAAATAATGGTCTGAAAACTCACGTGTGTAATTTTATCACGTCCTGATTGCTACCGATAGACGGTCTTTTTCTGCTTCATCTCGAATAAATAAACCGTCTAAAATCTTCTAGATGTCATGATACGTATTCCTGGTTACTCTTCGCATAATGAATATCGAAAATTTATTGGATCTTCCACGTAAACAGGTCAATATCCCGTTGTTTACATGACGTTTGGCGAGCTCATTTTCGCCATTGAGTTCAAAAACGTTTCCTTCTCCGCTTGATTCCGTCCAGTGCGCACACGCACTGACCGATATAAACAGTTCGGCCAATCAGGAAGTCGGGTTTACATCAGGTGATCAGTATTTTCGCGGGAGGTCGTTACAGATTCGCAGTGAATGGCATTTTTATCCAATAAAATCGACGTATTTCTACTTTTTGCCAGGACTAACCTCTGAGAAAATGAAAGCAGGGTTATTGCCCTTCAATTTGATGCCCGGAACATGGATATTTACGATCTGGTTTTTATTGCAGAGCCTTGTCAACAAGGTGCATTTTCACACGTTTTGACAAACATTTCGGAAGAAACGGCACTCTGTTTCACACTTGTAGACTATCTTCACACAATCAGATGTCTTTTTTAGTAAATAAACACCAAACTTGCATGAAATATTTCGTGAAATAATATGTTTTAAATGGTGTGAGCCGTGTCTGGTTCGATTTTTCCCACACGCGGCTCCAAATTGTTTTGAAAGTGGACCAACTTGCAATGGTCACACTGAACGTATATATCCTTAGTCGACACTGGGAACATGACAGTCTGCCAACGGATATATCCGGAGTCGACAGGACAAGGGTTAATAGACATGGAAACTCTCGGGTTCAAAGGGTTAAACTCATCTATATTTATGAGAATTGCATCTACCATCAAGCCCAAGCAGAGCTGAATTGACTAAAAACCGGCGGCTGTCAAGTCGTTGGATTCGATAAATAAATTGAAGTAATGGATGGTATTTGATGGATGATACATCGTTTTGAACCACTGAACATACACTCAGAAAATATTTGGCATTGTAGAGCATCAGAAATATTTAGGACTCGTAATTTGGCAAAAATAATGGTCTGAAAACTCACGTGTGTAATTTTATCACGTCCTGATTGCTACCGATAGACGGTCTTTTTCTGCTTCATCTCGAATAAATAAACCGTCTAAAATCTTCTAGATGTCATGATACGTATTCCTGGTTACTCTTCGCATAATGAATATCAAAAATTTATTGAATCTTCCACGTAAACAGGTCAATATCCCGTTGTTTACATGACGTTTGGCGAGCTCTTCGCCATTGAGTTCAAAAACGTTTCCTTCTCCCCTTGATTCCGTCCAGTGCGCATGCGCACTGACCGATATAAACAGTTCGGCCAATCAGGAAGTCGGGTTTACATCAGGTGATCAGTATTTTCGCGGGAGGTCGTTACAGATTCGAGTGAATGGCATTTTTTTATCCAATAAAATCGACGTATTTCTACTTTTAAGTGGAGAAAATGAAAGCAGGGTTATTGCCCTTCAATTTGATGCCCGGAACATGGATATTTACGTCTGGTTTTTGTTGCAGAAGCTTGTCAACAAGGTGCATTTTCACACGTTTTGACGAACATTTCGGAAGAAATGGCACTCTGTTTCACATTTGTAGACTATCTTCACACAATCAGATGTCTTTTTTAGTAAATAAACACCAAACTTGCGTGAAATATTTCGTGAAATAATATGTTTTAAATGGTGTGAGCCGTGTCTGGTTCGATTTTTTCCACACGCGGCTCCAAATTGTTTTGAAAGTGGACCAACTTGCAATGGTCACACTGAACGTATATATCCGGAGTCGACACTGGGAACATGACAGTCTGCCAACGGATATATCCGGAGTCGACAGGACAAGGGTTAATAGACATGGAAACTCTCGGGTTCAAAGGGTTAAACTCATCTATATTTATGAGAATTGCATCTACCATCAAGCCCATAACATCACACAACCAGTAAAAAAGTTCATAATATGATCAAGAGATGTGCCCTCAACATATACATTCTTATTATCTCACAAGCAAATTTGTGTTCAATATCGGGATTGAGATTCGTAAAAGGTCGGGCTGTATAAACCCAGGATTACACCCCGAGTGATGTCTTGCTATTCAGGGTATATAAAAAAACAACTCAGGTGCGATTAGAAATGGCACTCTTACTTCGAAAGTTCAGCTCACCATATGTCAGTATTTTTGGAATACCTTTCGCCCACTCGTCAAAATTTAATGGAATAAAGTCATAGCGCATCATTTTCACTGAAGTGTCAGACATGTAACTCACGAAAAGGTGTCATTTGTTCCAAAAATAAAAGTCATTTTCCGAATGAAAAAAATCGAATGGATTATCATAGATTGTGTTGTGGCGCATTTTTCGCAGTGCAGTAGCAAAATGCAGACAGTTTCTTAACCAAAATGGCCTGCTGGTCAATTCCATGCTACTTGGGACATGAAGCCAAAAAATAAAACTTGAGAATGTGCCACAATGAGATTGTTTTATAATGGTGATACAGTATAGAGTTAAAATCTAAAAATTCAGTAAGATTGCTGCAGAATTTTCCAACCTGGGGCGTTTTGAAGTTCCAGGATCAAATTTTCTTATTTTTGCTTTCAATTGTCTCCCAAAATTGATTAGATTTTATTACCATTGTTTAGCTGCAGAATGGAGGATTTCTTTTTTGACTTTACATTAGTGGTTAATGGTGTCTTGAAAAATCATAAAAAAATTCAGCAGGTATTTGTTAATATTGTCACACGTTGTAAATTTTGCATGGAGTCACAGTTATGTAACGCGAGTGACGATAAATGCTACTTTTTCTTTTATTAGACCAAAAACTTCAAGTTTAATTGAGCTACTTCTATCACTGCTTCTGTCAGTTGTCATGAACATATGACCATAGTTTTGAGTTCCTACACCAGTTGACTTCTTCCAGTGGTAGCGCCAAATCTAGTAACGCGAGTGACAATGTAACGCGAGTGACGGAGTGTAACGCGAGTGACACTATCTGGTGGAAGTTACTATTTTCAAATTCCAATTTTTATTAAGTCATGACATGCTGGATAATGTGTGACAGAAATATAAATACTTTAAACATGTGATTATATAAATGCCAAAGAAAAATACCCAGAATTATTGTGATCCTGCTCACACTGCATGTGCTTCCTGTCATCTGCTATTTGGCATCTCAATTGTATCCAACTTTGAATTGTGTGGTCCACCCTTTCACTCAACTAAATTCCATGGAATTATTCAGGCATAGTTGCAAACATAGCTGAACATTCATTAGGGTTAGTTAATAGGCCAGCATTTTAGCAGAGTTCATTTAGACCACGGGACATATTTCGGAATTTTGGCAATTCCTTCACCTGTTCGTTATTTTATATTTCATGGTTGACCAACTGATATTAGTGAGTTTATATGCAGTTGCATTGTAATCGAATTAACTAGGAGTTATACCAATTTATAATACCTGTATTACTAGCTGGGTGATATTGCAACTGCATTCCTCTTTTATACTTTATTGAAAGTTTTCCAAACATATGCTTTCTCAATATAAATACGTACATTTTATGTTTTCTTTTCTCTAGTTTTGCATATTTTAAAATCTAATAGTACTCTATTCTCATAGCTTAAATTTTCTGTTAAAATGACCTTCAAAAATAAATGTTTTATTTATTTGACATAATTCTCTGGTTTATATTTTTGATTTCAAGAAACCTTTTGGAATTACTTTTAATTATTTATCAAACGATATTCATCATGGGAGGTCTTTTTCAGTCCAGACTCATCTGGAATTCGAGTTTGATGCTCTGACCGGTCATTTAGGTCTTGGAATGTGGTGTCTCATGTTCAAATGTTAGCAGTGTTGTGATCTACAATGTCTCACGTAAAACAATTTGTTTTACACCCTCACTATTACAATTCAAAGTGCTCACTGGAAGCAACATCAAGTGAGTCTCTTCACTGCACTAACTGACTAAAGGGACTATGCATGTGTGAAAATAATATAGTGGCTCAGGCTGGGAGACGATTCTTGAAAAATAATCTGCAGTTGGGATGATACTATGATGTCACAGGTGTTGTTAAATGACTCGGATATTGGTACTCTCCATGTGAAGGATTGGTGTCTGGTGAAGTATGACCAAGATGTGTACCCTGGTGAAATACTCAATATCATCGAGAACGAGTATTTCATATCTGTGATGATCCGTACAGGAGCCGGCAATACCTGGAAGTTGCCTACACCCTGTGATCATGGTGATTCTTTTTATTACCACCAGGAACAAATTGTTAGAAAGTTAGATGGTCCAGTTCTTTCAAACAGTTGCTCGTCTTTCACATTTCCAGAACTTCCTTAAAGGTGAACTGCAAAGCTTTTAATTTTATCTAAAATGTTGCTTATATACATCTTGTCTTATGTGACATAACGTTTATACGTTTTTTGGGCAAATATATTTTGCAAAATTGTACTAATAACAATATTTAAGTTATCCTGTTATAAATCCGTCTTGAAAACTTGCATCGCTTGTCTCTCTTGGTTTGTAGAACGTTATGATGTTATAGTGGTCTCCTTCATTCATGTTTTATTTAAATGTGACGTCATTCTACGTCGGATGAATGAACGAGGGCCACTATAACGTCAGGACGTTCCAAAAACAACGGGAGGCAAGCGATGACGTTCTGGCTCTCGTTTTCTGGTGGTATAAGTTTTGACTTCTCATATACCCAAAATAAAACAATAACCAACAAAACTATTACCACACATATTTGTAACAACTATAGAAGTTCTTGTTTTATGACATTTTAACAGAACATTGAAAAGCTTTTCAGTTCACCTTTAAGCAGGTTAAATGTATGTCCTTTTCTGAGATGAACATAAAGTGTACAAAGTTCTGTTCAGTTATACTGTATCTGAGATCTGTTTTTATGGCACAACATAATTTCATGTTTTGTGGTGTTTAATGTTCACTAACATTCAAACTTTGGTATCCTCAACTGAGAGGTAACGCGAGTGACGTAACGCGAGTGACGAGACATTGAAGTTATTCGAGCAAGCTGTTACACATTGGAACAACTTAGTGGATTCCTAATTGCATTGTTATTTCAAGAGGTCTACAGGGTACTAACAGATCCACTAAATTGTCATCTGTGTGTAAAGGCTTGAGCTTAATTCAAGAATGAAGTTGTGGCTAAAATTTCCATGTCCTTTTTGCTGTAACGCGAGTGACGAGTATGCAAATTGGAATTAAATAAAAGTTTTAAATGCAATTACAGCACTTTAAATTTGTATGAATACTTTGGGGCCTAGGTTGTCTTTATGCATTATGTGTGCATGTATACTTTCTTTGTTGGAGGCAGGTGGGGTATAATATAACCAAAATGGTGCAAAAATGTAACGCGAGTGACGTGGAATTGACCTGCTGTATTTGTTCGTTGTACTGTTGGTTCTAAATTATATACCTTTTCATTATTTTTATTATAAAATGAAAAGGCTTCAGGGATAATAAATTAATTATTCAGGTTTTCCCTCCAGGTGTACGAAAAGTTATGACCATTCCTGAAACTCATGCACCCTTCAGCCGACGCCTCAGGGTGTATGAGTTTCAGGGCGGTCGTAACTTCAGTTTCCATAGGTCCGGAGGAAAACCTGAATAACTAATAATATCCACACAATATGCACAGGAGATCTGTTTACATCATACAAACCAGATGTGCTGATGCCATATACAAATGAGATGTTAAGTTCACTGAAGAACCTACCCGGTTATTCCACTCATAATGATAGCCGAGAGTCACCCATCGTAGGCGAGATAACAAGGTTCCTTTCTTGCTGGTATCAGAGCTGAAATTAGTAACCATCTGCATAATTGTACAGATCAGTTCATGCACAATAGGGGACTTGTACAATACAAACTATCCAATCAGTGACTGTGATTGCCACTTCCTGTTTGACGATTTTGGCTCAGTTAGCCAATCAACTGACAGAACTAGCACTTCCTGTTTATCATATGGTCCTATTTTGCAAGCCTCCCATTTCATCCATTGTCAACAATATTCGTGTCCGATTTCCAAAATAACTGTCGCGACAAGTAGTGGGTCAAATTCTCTTAATATGTCATGTTCTATTTGAAGCCCAAAAGAAATCACAGATTAGGCCAGTACGTCACATCAGAAATTTCCTCTAAGAAATTCATCAAACGAAGAAATTTTAATATTGCTCTTACCATTCAGCAGGCTCCTGTTGACTTTTTTCCCAAATATGATCATTCTCTGTCAAGGTCACATGAATGTCAAGGTTTGTCACATTGGGTTTGTTAGGGTAGTCTTGTAAACACCTTCTCACCCAATATCTCTGATGACCTCTCACAAATGGGTTCACAATGAACAGAAAACCTACAAGTTATATGAGAAAATAAGTTAATACATTGTAGCACAAGATAGTGTGACTGACAGACTTACGTATACACGTACAAACCTTGATATCCCTGTCTGCTCTATCTTGTCTATTGGTAATGTGAGGCAAGCCGCATACCTGTGATAATATAACAACAGTGAAATTGCCACAATTGACCAAAAGCAGCAAGCAGCGTTTCCACAGTACACAGAAAATAGATACTCCTTACTTGTTTATGACTTTTCAAGACAAAATTTGACCATTTTTCGTGACTTCTATCGTCGACTCGTATGAAATAGTCGAAAAAATATTTGGAATCAATTCAACCGATGGCCGACAAAAATTTGTGACAAACATTTTGATGTTTTGCTTGTGTACTTGAAAACATGTCATGTCGGGAGAAGGAATAGAGGGAGAAAATTCAGGACTTCATGACTTTTGCTTAAAAAAGGTTTAATTCTTGACCTTTTTCATGACTAAATGTATTCATGATTTGAACATTTAGTCATGACTATTCAGCATTTAATGACTGTGGCGACCCTCCGGGTTCATACACATACAAAAGGAAAATTCCTTTTCCAGGTCAATAATTTCAATTTTCCAGGAGTCTTCAGTACAATACCTTGCAACAATGATAAGCAAATTAACAAAACTCAGGAACAAGTTTTGGCACAGTAATGCATGGCATCAGGTTGCTGGTTCTCCCAGAAGACGAAAATGTAGTTTTTACAAGAGTGCGCAGGAGTTTAACTTTTATTTTTAAGCATTTTCCAGGATAGCAATCAAATTCCAGGAGTTTTAACCTTTGGACCCTAGAAGCCGCTTTAGCGGACTATTCATATAATGTATATACCCGAGAGGCTGCTTTAGCGGCTTCTGACGTCAGAACTGACTATTCAGCCAATCAGATAACGTTTTAAGTCGTATCCGCTCCACACTTTTAGTTTGGTCGTCCAAGTCCAAAAGGGATTCTCTGCCACTCGTACGGTAGAGTCCCCAGGGGGTGAGCAAAGCTGTTATATCCCTATATTAGCGTGGAGATCAGGGTCAGGTGTTAATAGACATGGAAATTCTCGGGTTCAAGGGGTTAAGGACTTTCCAGGAGGTGTATGCACCCTGAGCACATCTATTCCAATATACTAAGCTTTCCCTGAATGAAGGGTAACAATGGTCTTGTCCATTGATCGACCTTTCAACTCCAAAATCTTTGCGTCCCTGTGATTCTTCAAATGAGCACAAAACCTGCACGAGTAATCAGACTGTTCAGACACGAGATATAAATATTAACCATTTCCCAGTTTGGAATTCTGAAGAACTTGACGATATTGCATGGACCTTAAATTAAAATGAATATGATTTCCACTCAGCCAGGAAACCAACACATATCTCATGCTTTGTAAAGGTGTGCCAGCACGATTTCTAATAACCTTGACCTTTCATGTAAATATCAATTCCTTTGTGCTGAAGATCATGCGTTACTGGTGCATGGCTATGAAAGCAGAAGTTACAGTAACATGTTAACCAAATCCTAGTTTGAGCTCCCGTGATCTACGTCTCTGACCCTTGGCAGAGACTGATATTTGAGGGGTGTGAGCACCCTCACTCTATATCACTCCCCTAATCAGATATTGAGATTGCACATATAGCTCTCTTTGAAGATGAAAATGCAATCACTCCCCTCATCTCTCAAATCACTTTTCTACAAACTATCCAGATAGATTACTTCACTGATTCTGTTTTTTTTCCAAATATCAAAGTGTCTCCTAAGAGTTTTGTACTTCAGTTTGTGTGAACTTAATTAGCCAAGTTTTCATGTCTTCTTTTGTTCTTACACTATGCCATGCTTCCTCCAGCTTTACATGTACAATCCGGGACCACAAGGCTCCGTGGGGCATACGGTTTTATCCAGCAATAAAACAACCCCTTCCCACTCTCTGTCCACTACATCTTTAGAGTTCGGCAAACAGTTCGATAGCCGTGGAAAACTGATTTGTCTGCAATCAGTCTGCAAACATCAATGGCCGATTGAATTTTCACCAGTACTGCCATTCTCTCCATACAGGTCACGTGAACGGTTCGCTGCAATACATGCTGATCACATGACAAGAACAAATAGTATGGCAGTAAACAGGACTCTGAGAAATTCAATCAGCTGTTGATGTTTGAAGACTCAGCCCACACAATTCGGAAAACTCACCTCAGCAATAATTATGTCATATTAAAATAATTTCTATTTAACTCCATGTTAAATAGTGCTGAGGGGAACTGATTATGCCACGGCATTTACCTTGGCAATTTCTGATTGCTGAGGTGAATTGTGTGGGCTGAGACTGCATGTTTGCAGACACATCAGCTCCTCGCGGTGAAAAAAATATTTGCCGAACTATATAAAAGTAGTGGAAAGAGAGTGAAGAGGGGTTGTTTTATTGCCGGACAGAGCCGTACTACCCATGGAGCCTTGTGGTCCCGGACTGTACATGTAAATTCAATAAGAGGAAGCATGGCATAGTGTAGGAACGAACGAAGACATGAAAACTTGACTAGTGTGACCTCACCTGGATTAGCTCTAAGTTTATATGCCTTCCAGTTCTTCACATCTTTCAGACTTCCTGGCTTTTGTAAATGATCATTTGGAACTTTCAAGTTGAACACTTCAATGTGGTCCTGCAAATTAGAAATACAGATGTCAAGCACAGACACAACAAATCAAATAGTATATTCTCACTACATAAGATGAGTTAGACTTCTTTACTGATATCAATTTCTGAAGATAGGCTCTCATCATATATCTTCCTATATTAAACAATATATCTGGGGTACCTTATTTCTTCTAATTTTTTAATAGCATTTTTAAACTTCGAAGCATTTTAAATGAGGAAATAAGGATATTCTCAGTCACTAAATACCATAGATTTTCCGATTCCCTACACACAATTCACCTCGGCAATCAGCAATTGCCAAGGTAAATGCCATGGCATTATCAGTTCACCTCAGCAATATTTAACATGGTGTTAAATAGGAATTACTTTAATATGATATTATTTTTGCCAAGGTGAGTTTTCTGAATTGTGTGGGCTGTCTTTGGGAATGTAGAAGTTAGCACACAATGAGAAAATACAACATACGTAGATAGCGAAATGACAGCCTATTTTCAAAGTTCCATAGTTCAGCACAAATCAGTCATGCAGCCATGATTTAAATATTGTCATAATCAAAATTATTTAAAATAAATAAACAGGACATATGTCATTATGTGCATAATTTCACTTTGTCATTTTAATTTATGTAGACTGCACATGATGACACTATTACTTCCCTCCATTTCAAAATTAGCAGAAAGAAGTCGCAGGACCAGATGGCTGCATCGCCCATTGAACATCGAAGCGATGCAGCCCGACGGACTGGGTGGCTATTCAAAACACAAAAGCTCAGCGGGGATGAGCACTGGCCAGTCAGTCATGGCTCATAGAACTGTGTCTTCTATAAATTCTACTTCAGTCCATGCTTTAACTTGGGACTGACTATGGAGATACATACTCTTTATCAAATCATAAATATGCCCAGAAATGCCATTAAGCTGAAGCGTAAAAAATAAGGCCTTGTGCTAAACTGAATCAAAGGCATTGTTTAGGTCTACAAAGCAGGAAAATCATTTATTTTTCTTTTTAGTATACTTATCAACATGTGTTTTAGTACAAATATATGATCTGATCCTTGATCCGAGTGTCGCACTTGACACGGATAACGCTATGTATAAACTGTTAACTCTCTATACTAAAACTTTACTGTATTGACTCTCTGTACGATGTTCTTGACCCATGTTTAAATCCTATTTGTGAAGGGTTAATCAGTTAACTGTCCAGAAAATCAATAACTCTCAAATTAAGAATAGTAAAGAACAGCTTACTAAACTATTCAGAGTATAATTACTCTGTAGTTGTTCGTATCAAAAGGGTTGTCCCTATGGCAACAATAGTACCATGTGTTCAAATCTGTGAAGTGAGTTACGTAAGTACCTTTATTTATTTGTTATCACAAAAAAAAAAATTATTTAATCATAATCATCATATCAATCCTAATAAAGAACAACAACAAAATTATAGACAACAACAACGTTCGAACCTCATGATTCTCTGGTTTATCGAAGTCAACTACTTCGGAATAATCTGGAGGCGGTCTCCTGCTCTTGTATTTTTTGAATTCGCCACGAAAGGCATCCGATTCAAATAAAAGTTTTTCTGGGCTAGCATCATTTTCGATTTCACCACTGCCATACGTCGTCATCTTGGACAGGAACAGCCGTGTTTTCGCACCGGCATCATTGGTTAGTTCTCGAATTATATTACTCGTGGCAAATCAATATTTATGATTTTATTACAATATCGCCATGAATAATAACTAACATGAGAGACATGTAAATCACGTGTTATTGTTGTTTAAATCAATCTATTTGCTTATTAATGAACTTTGAAACGAAAGTGTGGCTTTACGTCGAGGCGCACACGTGGTTCCGCAATCTGTCCGATGGGCGCAAGCGCAAGCTGGTTCTTCTGAGAGGTGGTTCCGGCTTATGAAACAACACCAGACAACTATCTGGGCATAGCCATGGCTGCACAAGGCCCACAAGGTTTGAGACTATTTGTACGCAATCTACCTTGGACTGTATCCAGAAGTAAGTTAAAAGAATAGTTTACTGACATCACTTTATCCCTGTTGTTGTTGTTGTCTAATATGCTTCTACTCTGTAAGCAGTATTCAGGACCAGGGCACACTTGCATGAAACTTCGTACGACGTGTTTTCATCGTAAGTCTCTTAAGGTCACCTTCAGGTCCACCTTAGCGTAAAATCCGCTTTCATGAAACTTCGTAACTCTAAGGTGACCGTAAAGTTCACCTTAAATTTAAGGTGACCCCCGAGCTGTCGTAAGTCGAAATTTTCATCGTAAGTCTCATTGTTTACACACGTGACTTTTGGCGGCATGGCGGGAGATCGGAAAAGCAAGGCGCTTTTACGGTAATAAATGCTCTCAGTTTATCGTCTGAACTGTAAATAGTATGCATAAAATACATCTCAAAATCAAGCTTATTCATTTAGTTGACCAATCTCGTATCAATTATCAACAAACGAGGCTTCATTGCTCTAGAACTTAGCGATGCACGACGTACGCCGTACGGGAGTGGGAAGATAACGTACGTTTTTTCGTAATAATTTGTTTCTAAATTTAAGCTAATTAGCCAGCCGAACAGCGTTGGAAAATCGCATATCCAAGCATCATATTGTGATAAATTCAGAATAATTAGTTCGCATTTCACAGAAACGTCTGTGGTGCGGTATATCTTGGTGGAGTTCATTTCCTTGTAACGATAAATGGACCCTTTGTAAGCCGGGCGGAAGTGTGGTGGGGGGGGGGAGGGTTCCAGCATAATAGATCTGGGTGAAAAATACAGAAGAATCAGAAGGCCTATCCTATAAAGTAACGCTCTTCTATTCATTCAAATTATGATTCTTATTTAAATGCTGATTTTATTACAGTGGTGGAAATGGTTTTTATTTACATGAAGTAGACTCATAGATCTAGCAAAGTTGACATGGCTTTCGTTCGTTCCTAGGAACGAACGAAGCCATCTCAACTTGGCTAGACTCAGGGCCGTAGCCAGGATTCGCCTTCACTCCAAAAGGGCACATCACGGGGTTCGCTGTATGGAGAAAAGGGCAAATAGGGCCTGGGGGTTCGCTTCAGTTTGCAGGGGCCGCACTTTTCCGAGCTGTAATGTTATAAGCCCTATGTAGGGGCGACTTCAGCCCCCCCACTTTATGGTCGAGATAGGGGTCAGCCCCCCCCCACTTTTGAATATGCTCCGCGGCGCCTGGTTTGAAAAGGACATTTATTTGAGAAATATATATAATATTTCCGAAAGGGGGGTTTTCCCGAACCCAAAATAACCCACCTGGCTACGGGCCTGAGACTAGATCATTCCTCTGTTTTTCTTTTACAATCTTGATGGCTGCATGGTTGAGGAATGATACGTTTTAGAGGCAAGATAATGACATTGATGTTGATATATCCATAGACAATATAGATGGTTGGTAAGGGATATGTTCAGGCATGGTATACGAAATATAAAATATTGTTTGAACCGAGTAGGCCTATGTAGAAAAGTTATCTGAAACTGAGAACAAGCCTGAAAAAAAAATAACAAAACACTGACTCGGAATGCTGCACAGGAAATCAAAGTTTACAGAACGTTGTATGAAAATACCCTTTGAGAATGCTGCTCTAGAAATCAAAATTGCTCAAGCAAATCATGTATGGATCAGTTTTGGTATACTTGTGATATTTGATAACACCATCTAGCGATATCCATGAGGAATAACTTTTTGGCATTTATCTCAAACTGGACATTTTAAATAACAACAAATTGAACAAAATAGACAGATGAACAAGTGAATCAAAGAGTGGATGAAATTCTGATCATGCATACATCTATCTAAAACTTTAAATGTCAAATGCAAAGGTTTTTTAATTCTCTGTTTTGCATTTAATATAGGTTGAATAATATTAGAAATACCAGTATATCTACTTCACTGGGATTAATTCAAATTATGTTGTTTGCCAGAATCTTTGTTGAAGTTGGTACCCCTAGCTCAGCTGATTCAGATTTCAGAATTCAGAAACGTCGTCGCTTATCTTTCCTTGATTGTGACATCACGTCAAACCAGCTACCCAGAGATTGAACATTACAAGTATTGATGACCGGCCAGGTGGTCTGATGTGACGTCACAAACCAGCATCAAACAAAGGCAGATAGGCAATGTGGATTTCATTGCTGAAATCGGCCGAGCTTAAGATACGGTATCAAAGCACTTTTCAAAAGCTACCAGGAGACATACTACTTCAAACAAAGCAAAAGAAGTAGTAATAGGCTGATATTTCAAACATTAAATGGCCCATGAAGAATATAAAAAGGAAAATATGAAAACCATTGCATTTCACCTTTAACATCAAGATAGTACTTGTCTGTTCTGTTCAGAAAACTTTGAAATAACGGTACTTGATATTAAGACTGCCTGCAAAGTTTCAGAAAACTCCGACATTTATTTCAAAAGTATTAACATATACATGTATATGTGAAGCTTCAACATCAAAAGAGAAAGTGTTGGTTGTGATCACAAAACTTTACCACGAAAATTTAATGTAGACTGTTGACACCAGCAAAGCAGCCAGCCAATCAGTCTGCCAACCAGACTTTATTAATCTATCTGAAGAACAGATTCCATCTCTTCAAAACTGACATGCTAGCTGCCGAAATGGAATTTTGCCTTTTTTTTTTGGTCAAACAGTGTCGAGGTAAGATTTGTTTGTTTTTAATATAGGCCGTACCAAAAATGGATAAAGTTAATGGCAAATTTATGCTCTTTCATAATGATCAGGGTTTTACATATGCAATATGTCAGTCATAATCACAATCGTGACCACATGTGAGAGAACTGTTCCAGTGCCACTTTTATAACATTTTCCTCACTGAAGATCCCTGTTGATGGCAGACGTGATATTTTTATCATCACAGTAACCAGACATCGGGCCAACCAGTCCTTGATCTATTCTCTTACTGCTGAGCAAATATCAGGAAAGTAACAGATTCTAATTTATAGAGATAATGTAGATTAGTTACTTTTGCATACTACTGCATCAAAACGAAATGCACGAAATTTCAACTTGCCATGATTTTTTGTTATTGAGATATTGTGCAATTCCACGATATCACGGACAAAACTTTCAAAAATAAATTTCAGCTGTGTCATAATGATGCATTCTGGGTAGGTACTTCAAGGTTCACAATTTAGTGCTGATAAACTTATTAACTGCTTGATTTTGAAAATTTGGCAGTTTAAATGACTACCAAAATTTTCAACCCTTCAAATGTACAAATTACTGTTATTTCACTGTCGATTCACTGTTGTGTTCATCTGGTTACAGCCAGCTGAACCAAAATGCTTTTGAACTTTTTATTCAAGACGTGTCCTTCTAAAACTGGTGGTTGAAAGAGCATATCTGCAACACTAGCAGAAATTGATAGGATAATCTTTGGTGTTGAGTAACATGAGGGACAGTTTTTAGTTTTTATGGAAAATTCTTATTGAAGTTGTCTGCTCAGATCATTTTTTCTGCCTTTGAGACACACTAAAAGAAATTATAGCAGTGGAATTAATATTTCATCCAAGCATCAATGTTTTTTTTCGTGAAGCTACTGAACTTCTTAACACGAGTTAACAAAATGGGGTCCTGACATGTAGCAACCTAGTTGACTCGATTTGCTTACAATTACCCACAACTCCTGAATAGTCATTGAAACGTGTATAACCTGGCATTCACATCTGTACAGTACTACAGGCATCTTCCATGTAAGCTTCGAAGTTGTCCGTCAAATATCAACCAAGATCTGGTTCAAACAGGAACTTATTGACTGATGTGATAAAGGGAGACAACTCTGTGGAAAGTCATTCAAACACGTGAAAACCTGACAGTGTACATCTACAAGGTGTAGTGAGCTATGGTCTGGACAAAAAATTACTGACCGGATGAAGGGACATAACTCTGTGAAAAACCATTGAAACATGTAAAGAACATCTGACTGCACATCTGTATGGTACTAAGCATCTTGCATGTAAGTTTCGAAGATGTTCATCAAATAGTGAGCGAGATATGGTCAGGACAAGAAAGTATTGAGAATTTGACTGATGAGATAAAGGGCCATAACTGTAATAAAATCATCGAAATGCGTAAAAAAAAAAGCTAGTGTACATTATAAGATTACAGATGAGGCACTGGTCTCGTTCAACCTGTCAAGGGATACTGCTGCCTTGGAGCACCAACATTGAAATCACTGCTAATCCTGCTATTGGGGGACTGGTAACTGGTATGGCTGAGCCCGTTTCCTTAGTGTGGTCACCACACTTAGCAATGCATGGATACTGATGAAGGAGTTTCAGTGATGTAGACTGCTGCTGGGAATCATTGACAATGGCCATTTTTGCAGGATGAGTTACTCTACTACAAATAGCATATGCCCTTGAAACTTGGATCAACCCGATGTACACAAATAGCCATGGCCACTATCAGTTCCCAGAAGTTTTAATAAGATTATACATGTAGCCTTCATGACGTTTACAGTCAGACAATACTATATAGGTCTTGAATTTCTGGCTGAATTGACCAATAATGATCATGTTGATGAATTTGAGATTTGATACAGATCTTTTATTACATCGTTCATGTTGTTTGAGACACCCGTTCACACGAGAAACATGTTCCAGGAGACTGGATTGTTTCCTCTTTCATTCGGACAAACCATAACATGAGTTACTGTAACATGAGTTCTATGTTTAGCTAAATGGAAATAAAATGGTGTTGCATCAGTTGTTCGTGACAGGGACAATACACAGTCCAGACATTGTATTATAAGAAAAGACTTCAAATTCCCAGATTAATTGAATAGTAACAGAGGCTTTTCAGAGAAATAATGTACCCTCCAAGGGCATGTCCATTTACTGTAACATGAGTTACTGAACTTTGGAAGAAGATTAATTCAATATTCTGTTGTTTGTGTAGAAAACGGGCTTACCAATTAACATTAGTATCTTGAAAAATACAGGTCTTATACAGGGGAGGGTACAGGTCTTATGTATTCTCCCAGTTTCAGAGCTGGCTGTAGCTTCTGATGTCATTGTAACACATTCTCACTGATTTCCACATTCAGTCTCCATTAACTATGATTGACACAGAAAGTGTTCATCTGAGCGCAATGGAAAATGCATCCAGTATGATATCATAGTATAAGCATAAGTTTAGTATAAGCACTACTTCAAAAGCACACATTACAATATGGTGTATGAAGCTGATATCAGGAGTCTGCCCTGTTTGGTAATGGACAATGTTGAGAGCCATTCACATACAAGTTTGTCACCAAGTTTTTCTAAGTAAATCAATCTGAGGGTGTATCTGATTTGTAATGGAACGCATTAGTAAAGGATAATCACAATCCATATTCCTTGTTCACCTGAGAAAGCCATACCATGACAGAGAGCAGGTCTGCAATGATGAAGATCTGTTGGGTTATTTTTATTGCTTCCATGACCTAAACTCCATATTTGAAATAACTTTGTCAGCCATTATGTGTTGTAAATTTCATCCCCTCTGGTGGGTTTGAATTAGATGTCCATATCCGGAGAGCGCAGATAGAGAGAGAGAATTAAGGTTTAATGTTGCATTCAAAAATCTTTCAGCTATATACATGTACAGTGATGAGACCTCATTTGAAGTTTTTGATAGTAATTCTCATCACGTTTGAAGCTGGTGGGTGACCATTTCATGTCCTCGTTTCACACATCCATGGAATAATGCAGGGCACTCATGTTCTATAATTCACAATATCAATATCGGTCAACATCCAAGTTCAAGAAATTTGCAACCAACATCAGCAGGTCAGAAGTTGCTATCTGTCAATGTCCTGTCACAAAGAACAATGATGTCGCTTGCTCTGAAAATAGAAACAAAATTGAAGGTTTAGTGTTAGAGTGTAATTGGAATAATGAACTGAACTGCTTCAATGATATTTGGGTTAATGATTGACTCTACTCAAATTTCAATACGGGTATGGTTGGGGAACCACAATGACATGTGAATTTAATGAGACATGGTGATGAGAAACTAATGTACAGTGATCTGAGAAAGTGACAAAATGGATCTGTGTCGATCACATTCGAAAGTCCCCTGATTGGTGGACCATATGGCGACCATGTAAATTTATTATCATGAGCATAATCTGATAATTGCTCTAGAATATGGTAGAAACCGAAAATCATAATTAGTGAACATACTTTGACCAAACTAATTAGAGAAAATGTGTGTCAGATTGAGAAATGTTTGTAAGGGGAATTTGGCTTAATGTCACAATCAGCTTGGTTTCACTCATATGGAGATGGTCAATTTGGTTGGTGGAGGAAGCCAGAGTACCAGAAGAGAACCACCGCCCATCGGCAAGTGACTGACAAACATCCACACATGGATGGACCAACTGAACTTGAACCCATGCCGGTTCAGCGGTGCAAGGCTAACCGTCCCCAGCGAAGCACCTTAGACAAATCGGCCACCAAGGGCCCCTTTGAGAAATGGGCGACTCATATTCAGTAGGCTGGCTTCTACATGTAATTCATTTTACCAGGTGTATGACCCAGACTGTGTCTCCTATTCAACTACAATGGTATCTTGTAAACTGGAATAAGAGCAACTCCAGCATAAGGTGATAATTTAGTCAGCCTTTTCTCGAAGCAATCTGCGGGTTGTAAAATCTCATTGGTCCCTGTGCTTTTTTAATATATGTGGGAATATGTCAATTACTAATACATGTAGTTAAAAATACTTTCCCATATTACAGCATAGTGACAAATGGGATTTCACTATGCACATATTGCTGCCAGGAGCTGCTCACATGTTCCAAGTCTGTTCATTGCTATTATGCCAATGGCGGAAAGGCTGATTGTCAACTGCCACAAGAACATACTTTGTACATAGTATGTACTTACATTGTACCAGGATCGGATTTTAGGTTTTTCTCTCACTGAACAAAATCTCAGAATATTCAATCGATTTCCAGTTTAAACCACCTGAAAAATAAAAGTAAAATGATCACTTAGTCCACTTTCACTAAGGTGAAACTTGACTTTTCACGGTGAAGAAAAAGGAAATTACAAGCGTAATCCAATGACCTATCTCACAGTTCAGCATTTAGCACCAAATTAAAAAAAAAATCATACTATACATATAAACAAAGGCTTCCTGCAAGAGAGAGGCAGTCAACAACTTCCCATGATACTGGAATGACATTTTTTGATGTTTCAAAAATATCAAATCCGCATTGTTGCCCATTTGCACCATCACTCCCTCTCAACATTACTGTGGGGAGGGTATAATTAGAAGAGAGATATATGCAAACATTACTCTTCGATAAACATGTATGCATGAAGTTGACCAGATGCAAGATAGCCTATTCTAGTGCAAACATGGCATAGTTAGGCCATCCACAATAATATTGTTTCTAGTAACCCTACTTACCCATACATTTTGCAGTTCAAAAAAATTTGTGTGGACATTTTATTTTATTTCTATATTATTCATTAGTACTCCATGAAATTG